>JH153722.1:2083-15362 GCA_000226015.1 Mnemiopsis leidyi | reverse complement strand
ACCTAGGAATTGCCTTTTACGATTAATAGTTGAAATGGTCAAATATTGGCGTTCGAGGGGCACTAGGGTCCCACTACGGTCCCGACTACGGGTAGCGAAAATGGCCCGGCGATAGGGTCCCATTAGAGTACCATTAAGGTCCCATTAGGGTCCCATTAGAGTACCATTAGGGGTGCAAAATGCCATGATGAGACATTGGGCCAATTTCGGCCAGCTTGGCCACCATTGGGCCATGGCGCCCGGGTCCCATTAGGGGTGCACTTTTGGGCGATAGAGTACCGTTAAGGTCCCATTAAGGTCCCACTAGGGTCCCATTAGGGGTGCACTTTTGGGCGTTAGAGTCCCATTAGAGGTGCATCGGTATTCTTTCATACGACCAAAAAATCAATGACGTGTTACTTTTAACTCTGCTACAACTTGAATCAAAAAATAATACAGACGACCCTCAGGATTCCATCTGCCCTACAACAGTTTTGTAGCAGCGGTGGACTACTTTGAAGAAGCTTACAAAAGGAAAGACATGGGTTTCGTCGTGTCTTCCACCAATTCTTACATGGTCTGTGCATCGGTCATTCTCAATGTTGTACTTGTCAACAAAATCAAAATGCACGCGTAAGTCATTCAGAAGTTTGTTTTCTAACTTAACAAAGACAACACGGCCAGTGATAACTCTCCGATGAAAAAACATTGTTGGGAAGTAAAGGAGTTTTTTTTCTGCGCCACATCACAGTATTTATATGAATTACTACAGTTTTTATTTTTGCTCCCCCCCCCCAATTTCCACTTTCCAAATGTTGCCCTATTTCAGACGAATATCATTTGGGTACGTTGCGTTCATGATATCTCTGGGAGGTATGGCAGTGTTAGTTGCCTTGACCAAGTTCAAGGTGGTAGGACACGACTTTGGGTTGTATTTTACCATTGTTGCAACCATCTTCACGGGAATTGGGTGTGGAGGTGAGTGTTCTGAATTATTAGATTATGAGTGGGCAAAGGTTAAAATAGAAATGTGTCAATTACTTTCATCAGTCATCTTAAAATACTAAATAATACGAATACTAAGCAAGGGGCTAATTAGGTTTTTATCTTATCTACTATGACCAAAGATCAACATTATTTCCCCGCAGTACAAGAGGCAAGTTACTATGGTTACTCAGGCATGCTGCCAAGTAGATATACCCGGGCAGTGATGCTGGGGGAAGCCTTTTCAGGGCTGCTCGTTTCAATAAACAGAGTTATTACCAAACTTACTATCGAGAACAACCTAACCAATACCATCATCTTCTTTGCTCTTTCCATCATCGGTGAAATTGTAAGTAAACAACATTGTAATTGACACATTGTCAGTTGATCTTCTCTAAAAGTAATTGAATTATGACTATCACCTACAAACTTATATACCTAATATTAGGACTTCCTGACTATTTGCAGTAATGTAGAAATAATGTTCATGCAATTACTATATTAAAATAAGTCTGAATTGGAAAGATAACATCATTATTTGACCAGGCCTGCATCTTCCTCCATCGATACATAAAGCAGAGCTCCTTTGTTCGATTCTACGAGGCTCAGGAGCAAGCTGTAAACCTGCAGTCAATGACTGCCACCTCTTTCAGTCCCCTCATTGTCAAAGATCAGCAATCAGCTTGGTCCTCTTTTAAAGGTAATAAGAAGTGTAATAATGATCTCAGTATTTGGCAACTCACTACTTGACTGAGTCAAGTTGCACCGAAGTGAATTAGCTGGGCTCATGTCAATGTGTTTTGATACTCCGAGTATTTAAGCTCTATAATTCATGTCATAGGTATTATTATCAAATCTAAAGTGGTTTGAAAATTCAAACTTCAGAGGGAATGAGGCTGAGGTGGACAGTAACCAGAAAGATCTGGAAGTTGATGATTGGAATCCTGAACGTATACCTTGTCACGAACCTCCTGTATCCCGGGGTTGCAAGTATCATAAAAACTTCTTGGCCAAACGGCTGGCTTTCTGTGACTCTCGTCTTTGCATTTAATGCCTGGGACTTTGGCGGCACGGTATGGTGTTTGAACACTTAAACTTTTCAATACTTGAGTAGATGAGTCTACAGTCTCGTATCAAGGAAAGTGGCTCTGTCTAAACATAACCGAAACCAAACAAGTAACTAGTTACACCCCACACAGATCGCAACGGGACTGTCCTACAAGATGCCAGATAACATCCTCCTGTTAACTGGAGGACTAAGGTGGTTGATGGTTCCCCTGCTCCTGATGTGTGTGCTCCCAGCAGACCCCATCATACCAGGGGAGGGGGTTCCCATCATTGTCATGTCTATACTGGGCTTCACTACCGGCTACATGGGCTCTACTCCCATGTGTGCAGCTAGTAGTCAGGTGGCTCTCGAGGAGAGGGAGATGGCAGGTAGGTGACTGAGACTTTATTAGTTTATTTATATAAGTTATAACCTCTGTTCTGGAGACGGGTACTTTATTAGTTTATTTATATAAGTTGTAACCTCTGTTCTGGATAAGATTGTCAACTATTGTCTTATAAAAGATGGCTCTAGTATCCATTCACCCCCGAGGTGAATGGACGGATATTGTGCCAAGTCTATTTATCATAGAATCACTATGTTTGGTGTATTCTCTTTTAACACCTTAGTTCTATCCATGACGACACTCATTTTTGAAAAACTAAATAGATTTTTAGATAATTATACTAATTAGTTTATTAAGTAATTAATTAACTATTTTTTATTACACATAATTATGACTCATGAACGAATTTCTGAAAATCCCCCGGGACCGTGTACAGCAATGCTTGAACAAATAAGGGACCAAGCAAACTGTTTGATTGTGGATAAAATGTGTCCACAAAAAGCTGTTAAAGGGCGGGCATATATATCGACCTCGAGGGTTCGCGGAGGGGAAATCGAATTATTTTGAGAAAAAATCCATTTATATACCATTCAAATCCGTTTTATGGCAAATTTGATAGCTTGTTGAATTATTTAGGTTGTTTTCAACAATAGTTTGTGGAAAATTCTATTTAGTTTAGCTATTTAGTATAGCAGGTCGATAAATCGACCTTGGGAGATAAGAGGTGAAAATAGTCTAGGACATAATCTAAAAGTATCTGCAAGTTTAGTTAGTTACACGTGTGAAACGAATTGCTTTTCAAGGTTTTCAGAACCGATATCGACCAGTTAACAATCGACCTGGGGTGGGGGTGCCTAAATGACAACACTTTATTGTGCATAATCAAAAAATAGCAACTTTGACCGTGAAGGTCGTAGAGACTAAAACGGGGCTTGGAAAGAACCGCAATGGCTTTTTGATCAACATGAGCCTTAAAATGCTTATTTTCCATCTCCTAGTGCATTGGCAAAAAACACTAACCCTCTATTCAAAACAGCTAGTCATCTCTACTGCTGTTGATGAAAAGAACTGTTATTACATAGATCTTCATATCCCCGTCACAGCCCTCAACAATCCTGTTTACATATTTCAACATTCGGATTTAGCTTTATTCATGGCATTAGCACAGGGAAAGTTGAGAAAAGCTTTGTCTGGGTTTTTGTAACGAGGTCACTAAAAAATTAGAATGGGTCTTTGCCGGCAGAATTGGGAGATAAGTTTCGGCCTATAGCAGGCTGATACCAGGTCTATAAACGGCCGATAGCCGGCCGACATCAGGCCTTTAGCTGGCCTATACCAGGCTGGCTATAGGCCGTCTTCAGGCCTGAAAAAGGCCGTTTATAGGCCTGGTATTGGCCGTTTATCGGCCTGCTATAGGCCTTGTATTCCTTATTTGCCCTTTTGCCAAATTGCAGAAATGTCTTGACATGACAGATTCCAGCTTCCCCAGAACTTGGGAACTGTTGATGCAAAGCAAGTTTACAGCATGCATAATGTGCAACAATAAAGCCTTCTTCTTGCCGTCTGGTAACCCCCTAACCGAGTTAGGGGGTTGAGAGAAAAACCTTTCAGACTTTTCTTATTTGGACCAATAGAAGTTGATTTAGGGGGTTAATTTTAAAAATCATTATTGGGGGTGTAGACTGTTGGGGTTAAATTGACATACTTCCCTCACTTAACTTTTTGAAGCTTGCTTACTCACACTTATCCCTTTACAGGAAATCTCATGACGATGTGCATGTTGCTGGGGCTGACGCTCGGTTCTACCTCTGCTATGGTACTCAACACCATCCTTGGTATTGACAACGTGTAACTCTATGGGTATCGGATATCATTAGTTTAGGGGACTCTGTTAGATGCAATTCTCGTTTCTTTCTGATAAATAGTTGAATATTGTATGATTTACTATGAATTTATACTTGACAATAACGATAATCCCAAAAAATTCTTATTCAATGTACAAATTATGTTGACTGACGTTTTACTTTTTATACCCTGCATTGTGCCTCGATATCTATCTGGTCGATCTGTCAGTGCACAATACACCCCCAAAGAATATTCATATTAAAAAAAGGCTAAAAATAAACAATTCCTGCCACCTCAGAAACATGAGGGCAAAATTATCTGATAGATCTGTCAACTAATGTCGGAAGGCGATTGAACCAATGAATGAAAAAAAAGAAAAAAAGATAAAGCAGCTGCTAGATCATACATTAATTAGTTTTGCCCGAAGATACAGTTTCAAAAGTTCAAAGAAGCTGCAGTTAGCTGAAGCACATTATAAGAAACCTAATACCTCTAAATCTAGAAGTGAGTTTCCAAGACCGACATTTCTATTCATTCAGATGCTACTTTCCTAGCTGCTGCGATTGTCCGATGTTGCTCTGTTTTTACTTTGTCATCCACATTATTTTCTGTTTGCAAGTAGCAGAATCAGCGGTCGCAACAGAAAACAGTGAGACTCCCATACCAGACGGAGTAACCGATAAAGAAACCAGTTGGGAAAGTGAAGGGATAAGGAGCAGTAACTGGTTTGTCTTGGTAGGAGTTCTACTGGTTGTGGGAGCAGTTATTTTAGTCTTAACGGTTACCATGGTGAAAAAAAGTAAGGATACGAAATGGAAGAGTAGTAATCCCAGCACCTGTGAGGTTATATGCTCTGTTTGTCTTTGCTGCTGTGCCTGCTGTGATCTTACGAGCACGTCCTGATTGTATGGATGATATAACAAAGTTGAAGTATACAAGTGCTAGGAAAGAACGGCTGGCAGAAATAGCATTGACTGCAAAACTGGCGACAGATTGATGACTTGGAATAAGAACATGGTAAGTGTCCACAAGTCTATGGAAACACGAAAATTTCTCAGCCTCCGGACCGATGCCCACGGACTTTTGAAAGGACAGAGAGGTCCAAGTTTAAACTTCATGCACTTCCCAAAATTCTTAAGGTATCTGACTAAACCACAATTTACTACAAGATTCTCTCTGATATGGCTCCGCTTGAGTCAAGTTAAAACTTTTTTTGCCTGATAATTTTCTGAATTTGCATTGAACAATGAGACTAGCAATAACATGATTTTCTTTTCTAAAGATTGAAATATTTTCCCTGTTAATGATTATTGTAAACAATATCATAGCAACATCATAGTTACAGACAAAGTAGATTAAGATTTAAGATAATTATTATCAAGCAATTTTACATCATACGGAATCTAGAAATTTTTAAAACTCAGTCATACAGATACACGCATAAGAGTTAAGATAAGACCTAATATTTAATAAAAAATGAAACGTAAAATACTGAAATCAAGCTAGGCTCATAAGCTAGCCAGACTGATCTCATCATTCTAAAAACATGCTGATAACTTTATATAAAAACAAAAACTGTTTAAATTCGATTATATTACCATAATGAAATTCTGAATAATAAGTAAATCTAAAACCGATTCATAATCTGAATAAACTAGGGAATTCTGGCCAGTTTAACTAACATAGCTGAAAGACTACTAAGGGCACGATATATATCATATATTCGACTACTTGTTCCGAAAGTCCAATCCTTGTTGCTGTTTATATTTGTATGAAACACTGTTTCCTTCAATAAAGGATATTGAAACAAACCGTACTCTGATACATCAACTAAGTGAATCTTGCCGCTACTTTCACAAGAAAAAGAGAAATCCAAACCAAATTTACTCATCATTTAGTTTTGCCTTCTTACAAGAAGAACCATTGGTCATGTCGTCCGCCAAATTGAGTTCCAGGTAAATGGTCTTTATTTCGAACGGCTTGAATTGTAGCGGTCCGACCACATTACCCTTCATAGGTAGTTCTGTTTTGGAAGAATCCCTCTCTACGGCATTGATACTGAAATCATTAACGTGTCATTTGCGGTTTTCTTTCATTTCAAAAACAAACCATACAGCCGACAGCGAAAAAGGCCATCTCCTGAATCTGAAGACAAATAAGACTTTCTGTATCAATTAATCTACCTAAAACACAAGGTTTAGAATCTTACCTAAAGGCTTGTTTGAGAAGATCGTGAAAGACAGAGACGTTAAATACAGTTTTACCGTACGGCTCGTACAAGCGTACTACCAGCCCTTTTCTGTCTTCGGCCTGGAAGTTAGACATTTATTTAATACGTTAGGTTTCAATATTTCGTGTCATTATAATAAAAGTAAGAAGAATACTGTAAAGTCATATGATTCAATTAACATAAACAAATTGTTTAGTCCTATTGTGTCATATTTGTACGATACAGTTATATCTACCCAGACTACAATATAACACACTACTTCTTACCTTCTTGATAGCCTGCACAACAACATCCTCTGAAGAGACTCTAAGACTGGTCTTGTTGATCAGACGTGAGGGGTTGAGAGCAGGTTTAGACCTGGGTGCAGTCCGGTCCTGACGAAGGGAGGTGTGGAGGAGGAGGGGGTGGTTGAAGTTGATGGCGTGTTGGACTATCTTGGAGGCGTACAGAGGTCCGGCGTTGGGGTATATCGCGTACTCTATAACGTGGTCGTCTGAAAAGTGAATCCGGTTATTTTGGGCTGTTAGAAATAAATTAACAAAATTACACTTGAAATTACTACAGGTAAAGAGCTATTTGAACGATTCAACTCGATTACGAACCCATGTCTGCATTTCCATCTGGAGCTTTAGTACTTCTAAGAAGGGAGAGAGTTAAACGGTTATGTTGGGCGCTATATCCGTACTTAGATTTACTCAACAATCCAACACCGAAATCAGGTTCTCCAAGATACGCCCATTTGTGACCCGATACCTGAGCATTGAACAAGCCTTGTTATATAACAATCGTGTAATGATGATATACCGACTTTTAAAATAAAAAATACAGTATATCAATGAAGCAAGAAGTGTTATATCATGAATTGGTATCAAATAGTTAATTGATCGAGGTAGCTTGAGCAAAATTTGCTCCCAAAGGTTTCTAAGCAAACCTCAAATTTGGCAGAATCCCAAGAAGTGTTAGCATGAGTAGGACGACTGACGAGACCGCTTTGAATTTCATACTGAGCATCAGTGGAGCTAACTGAAAGTGGAAACTCGACCTTTAGAAACTTGTGGGCTGCTCTCCAGGACACCTGTGAATTTAAAGTTAGAAAATGTCAAAATTTTCTTGTAAGACAAGTAAAATTATACAATTCCGATACAGTTAAATGTTTAAGCGACAACAAAGCCGGACTTACATCAGCCTTGAAGGACACATAAGGAGTTTCCGTCACTACAGTCGCAATCAAAGTAAGGTCTCCGTGTTCAACTAGAGGTACAGTTATCTTTACACTTGCACGGAGAGGACCTGACTCAACTACCTGAAACAATACCATGATAATCTATCTGAAGTCGTGTATTGATATGTGTAGTTTGACCATTTATCATGAAAAAAAATATGATCTAAACGACGGAGACCAAACAATACAATAACATTTATACAACTAACCTGGATAGTTTTAGGGTGGTATTCTTGTCTTGTCTCCACATGATACTCCATAACGTCCCAAGCATCCCAGAACAGAGGAATATCATCAAATATAACAAATCTGTTGCCAAAACTTCCAGCCTCCAAACACTCCCTACCCGTAGGTTTGTGTATTAGCGACTTTAATCTGCCCTCCAAGGAGAAGATAACCTTGATTACATTGTTACACAGACAGATACCATCCTCCAGAACAAACGCTCCTGCCTTGTTGGGTGTTGGCGCTAAGCAGACAGGTCCGATGTAAGTACCAGGTATTTCAACAAGAACTTCTTCGTCTTCACTCATTGATAAGACTTGTTTTCGGGACCAGTTGTAGGGATTTACAACAAAATTTTTAGTATCTGGCAGGACAGAATCTCTTATTTGTTCCCACTCTTCATTGTAGAGTTTTAGTAGATTTGTGTAATCTTCCATGGCATCGATAAAAACTTGTTCAATTGCACTGCCAGGCAAGATGTCGTGAAATTGGTTAAAGAGGATCGCTTTCCACATTTCTTCAATTTTAGAACAACCTAACAAATTGTTTAGGTCCAGTGAGGCCAAAAACTCAATGTCTGTCATCCAAAATTCAGCAACTCTGTTAGACTCCTTAAGTTTGGCATGTGTTGTGTAAGTTCCACGGTGCAGTTCAAAATACAACTCCCCCCACCACTCACACAGCATCTTAGAGGACTTCTCAACAGTCTCAAAAAACCTCTGGGGAGTTGAGCGTACAATCTGAGGCATCCCATTGATTGAGCTAATTCTATCAAGCCTATCAATCATTTCAGGGGTGGGTCCACCGCCTCCATCTCCATGTCCAAACAGCAACATCTGGTCATGTGTCCTTCCTTTATCTTTGTTGTTAGTAACAGTTTTTAACACATCTTTAATCTTCAAATCTGACTCATAGGTGTCACCAGGTGGAAAGTGGGCCAAGACTTTGCTCTGATCAATGCCTTTCCAAATAAATGTGTGATGAGGGAAAGTGTTTGTAAGATTCCAACTAAGTTTTTGACTCAAAAAATACTTTACATCACAGATTTGCATTATTTGTGGTAATTGGCCACTATATCCAAATGTATCGGGTAACCACAAAATGTTGCTATGCATCCCAAATTCTTCTCTGTAAAACTTTTGCCCATAAAGGAACTGCCTGACCATGGACTCGGCATTTGGAATATTAGTGTCCATCTCGACCCAGGACCCGCCAACAGGTGTAAAATTTCCTTTTCCAACTTGAGCTTTTAATGCTGCAAAGAGTGTGGGGTAGTACTGCTTTAGCCAGCTAAACTGGACTACCTGGGAACCAGCGAAATTGAACGGCATGCCTGCTTCAAACATGGATATTGTAGTGGACCAGCTGCGAGCAACTTTTCTTATTGTCTCTCTGTATGGCCAAAGCCAGGCAGAGTCAATATGACAGTTTCCAATGGCATGAATTGTGTCCCTGCTTGATTTAGAATTGCCTCCTCTTTGAAGGACATTTTGCCCAATTGTTATAGCTTGTTCATACGATTCTGTTGAATGATTATTGAGGGTTATGACATTTATCATATCATTAGCTGTATACAATGCATCATAGCATAAAGATGTGTTATCATCTGCTTCTTTGGCTATTTCATACAAAACTGTCAGATCCATAACAACATTATACTTTGCTAGATCTCTAACAAATAAGTGAGCCTTGTTAAGGTTATATGTTTGATTTGGGTTAGGAGGGTTTATCATTCCATTGAGACCTGCACCAAACAGCCCTGTAAGATAGTAAGTATCAAGGTTTTATATACACAGTCTGACTTCCTATTGCTTACCATTGAATTGAACTAATAAGCAATGAATCAAAAAGTATTTATTGCTCTTATTTAGCAATTAACAACAAGAATTGCGGCCGCCTTCATTGTGCCAGGCGACCTGGCGACCGCTGAATTTCCTGTATCTTGCCGTCGCTTATTGTCATTAAACCTCGAGGAATGAGGAATCAAAATACGCAACAGGCAACTCATACCAGACGTAACCAGACGTAATTTCGGTTAGTTGTTCTGCACATGTAAAATCAGACGCGCGAATTCACGCAGCCGTTTGATGCAGCCACGATTGAAAAATTCCACGCTGCACGCGCAAAGTTTAGACACAATTGCGCGTTCTTTCAAATATCTTAACTCAGCTCTGTATGACGTCTTTATTGTATTGTATGTGCTGCCTTCAACATTTATTCATGCTGCGTTGTGTTTATGCTTCTGGCGTGAATTAGTCGTTAAAAGGATTTAGTCGGAGCTGAGATTAAAATAGTGCTCATATATTTATTTCTCTCTGTCATTCGACAAATTACTCAATAAAACGTAAGTTTGAAAGAATTTTGATTGTACTTTACTTTTACTTTTTTGTTTTCCCTGTTTGATCGTACATCTTGTTGTAGTTGTTGCGAGGTAATTATGTATACATTTCATGATGTGGAATACATTCTGCGGCCTGAGGCAGTTAAAACCTATAATTGTAATTATATACATAATTAAGTTTGATAAAGGAGCTTGCGCGCGGACGTGCGCGCGGACGTTCAGACGGACGGACGGACGGACGCTTTTTGAGCTAATTATCCAAATTTACGCTGTCGATCTCCAACCCTTGTTTTGTACTTTTTGTGCACGTGCACAAAACGTATCAAAACAATCTTGCCATTTGGGCCCTTTGGGCCCAAATGGCAAGATACGGGAAATTAATTAGCAATTAAATGCTGACAAACCTAAATTAGGAAATGCAATTCTCTAATTCTTGTTACTTATTTCAATAATTTGGGAGATTAAGTGTGGTGATGCTGATAGCCTGATACATTTATATATTATGACTGTAGTGTCTCCCCAGCTATGATCATCCAAAAAATCTTACCAGTGCATGAAACTTGAATGAAAAGTGTAACTTCTTGGCCAACAGCATTGCAGTGGATTTTCACCTCCTTTCTTTTGTGTGACATTCCTTGAATAACATTTCCATTTTCATCACAGACCATAGACTCAGCCCCACTGACATCCCAATGCAGGTAAAGGTTTTCCAAAACAGATACACTAGCGGGGACTACAACTTTGATCCAATGTTGAGACCATCTGAATGAGTTGGTTCAAGTTATCAGGGATGAAAAAATTGTGACACATGTTGAAGTTGACTGGCTTGTCAGTCACAAAAACAGATTCTTAAAGGACACAAGGCGGTTGCATATCATTCCTGAAAAAGCTTTCATAAACTTACAATGGCTTGAAAATTTCTCCTTCTGTAATAAGAGCAAAACCACCATTTTTAATTCTTTCAAAATTTTGGTAACTCTGCCTTTCTTCTATGGAGCGAAACAACTTGCAATTTTCGGAGGTTTTGAGGTCAACCCTGAAATGTTTATTTTGTATTTATAGGTTATTCAAAACAATGTGAACAGCCCTCTACATCTTAGCTAGCCAATTGAAAAATTAAAAGCAATTTTAAGATACCCATAAGAATGAAACACAAATAAAGTTTACACATAACACAATATAATGGAAATCCAATAACCTTCCAAACAAGTTAACATCAGTGAAGTAAGTGTTTGATATGTACTTCTCAATCCGCTCCAATGTAGCACGTTTGTGTTTTAGAACAGTTGAACTCATGATTGCCAGTGATTTATTTCAACTTGGCAGCCCAAATTTGTTCTAGCATCAGCTTAAATTCCTTGAAAATTCGTACTGCTTAGTGTGTACCACAATTTGATAGAGAAGGGAATTTTGGAGAAGGGTCACAAATTTTCTATACCACATGATAACATAGCTTGAAATTAAATTGTCGTTTCTAACTGATCATTGGTCAATTGATGTGAAATATTCATGATCCTTCTCGAAGACAACGTTCTCTATGGTCAAATCATAAATTATTTGGTCCTAAATTAAATTGTGATGCAAAATGTTATAATTACAATTACAATATGCATAAAATTCTGTCAATACAAAAATTACAACATAAGTCAAAGCAATAAAATCATGAATGAATAAATCGACAGGTACCATATGATCGGAAAATGCAAGTGACCACTTAAATTAAAGTCATGCAGTTTATAAATTATTGCATCATAATATCATATCCAGTAATACCACTTTTGGTAGTGCAATTAGCATATCAAAACAATCGTTTATTTATCCAAATCATTATAGAGTTTTAACATGGTCATTTTTCCGGTTACTCTAAAATTTATTTTAAACACTTTAAAGTTTAGTGTGTACCGTTTAAACATGATTATTGGGCTATGCAACGAGTAGCAAGCTCAAAGCTAAACGGTAGACGGATATAATCTTGTCAACTCACGCATTTCTGGCCTGGCGAAGAAATCCTAGTCGTGCATCGCCCTTGCTACACGTTGCCTAGCCCTGCTGCCTCCCCGAAGCGGCAGCCTACGGCGCGAGTGAAAATGGTCACAACGTGAGACAACATCTGACATCGCCCGCTAAGCTTTGCTTTGTCCAACCATCATTTGTTAACGCGAACGGGCCATGCGCGTTTAAATCGATTTTTGCCATGCCATGTCAAAATTTCTTCAGCTTCGCCAGGCCAAAATTGCGTAAGAGCGCGTAATGGCCGCGCCAGTAGTTTATCAACCTAAAACTCGATTCATTCAATTAACAATTAAACAAAAAGAAAATCTTCCCGTCACCTCCGCTCCCTGAGAATAAAATGATAAAAAGGGTTGTCGGTGCGCGCTGCATGCTTACCGTACAACAATCTTTGCAACCAAAAACGGCGCACGCACCATTTTAAACAAGAGGGTTGCGATCGAGCAAATTTCGCTTTATAATTATTGCATTGCTTAACCACTACCAGAAAAGCCTATAGCTATATTTTATTTGCGTGCGGTTTCAATTTAATGGCATGGACCTTGACGAGATGATTGACGAGATTATATTCGTTTACCGTTCTAACGAAACGATAGCTTTAGCTGCGTTGTAGGTTGATAACCTACTGTCGCGGCCATCAAAATTTCTAGACGCGCATCGCCCGTTGATAGCTGCGTGAGTCGGGCCGGGTATGTGGTATGGTATCACCGCGACAACGAGATGATACATGATATCCGTCTAACGTTTTAACGGAACGTTAGAAGAGCCTTAGTCGTACTGCGCTAGAATTATTGAATAAAAGTCCAGCCCGCTGTTTAAATTGCAACAACTGCACCTCAATAATAGCACGACATTCGGAATTTACGGCACACAGAAGATTACTGAACCACCTTATTAACTCTGCAAAGCGAAAATATCACGGTGGAAAGATTGCTGAATGTGCCGGTGATAGTAAAAAAACTTAGGCTGATCATTAACGAGCTTCGAGGCAAAAAGAAACGTAGAAATTAAACCAAACTTTATAATTGATAACGAACGAATTACAAACC
>JH153709.1:221176-234777 GCA_000226015.1 Mnemiopsis leidyi | reverse complement strand
AGAGAGAGAGAGAGCACGAGTGTGTATCTGAAGTGGTTGAGTGTTGACAGACGACAAGAGAGAAGCTGCCACACGTCGCGACACTTCATACTTATTTGTCAGTACGTTTGTCAGTACGTCAGTAAAACAGCTCGGCAGTACAATATAATCATCATTCTTTCAAAGTGATTTTACCTTCGTCTAGGAGCTCATTGAAGTTTCTCAGGTTATAACTCGATTAGTAAAAAACAAAGAAAATGAGCAAGATTTCTAAATTAAGTGCTAAACAACGCCCCTCTCACCTACTTAAAATTTCTAAACTTCTGAAAAATGCGCGTTTATATTTTTTGGTGTGACGAACATAATTGTCTAAATTATAGGTTATTTGTAAATTATGCAGCTTGTCCTTATTGTATAAATTCAGCGGACAAGATGTGATCATTATCTTAGACAATATGATTAGCTAAATATAAATCGGTGTTATGTTGTACAATGTACCCGGTATACACATTCCACACTGTACTTATATTATTGTATACACGACTTGTATTTGAGATTACTTTCACCATCGTCTAACGAACGAGCATCAATTTACAAAGTACTAATTCACAAAGCACCAAAACTGTACAATATTGTATGATAATTGCACTTGAGACATGCACGGCTATGTGAGAAGAAACCTGGATAGTGCATTGTTCTAAGTGTTTCCCGTGTTTCGAATTTTTGAACAAGTTGTTACACAGATATCAAGATACACAAGTGTTACCGTACACTGTCCCACCTTATAAATTTCCGCAAAAGTACCTAATAGTAAATTAAAGGATGGAGACAATAACCCGTGCTAGTATCACAACCTTCACTTGACCAGTTGGTCAAGGACAAACTTGATATTATGTCCATCATCTTTAGTTATCTTAATTCTGATCTTTTTTAACATTTGTTCATCAATAAAAAGCTCAGTCTGTGAGCTCAGTGCTTGTTGTTATCAGTACTAAAAGTTTCCTTACCAGGCCCAGATTTCCTTCCTGCTTGTTGTTATCAATACTAAAAGTTTCCTTACCAGGCCCAGATTTCCTTCCTGCTTGTTGTTATCAATACTAAAAGTTTCCTTACCAGGCCCAGATTTCCTTCTTGCTTGTTGTTATCAGTACTAAAAGTTTCCTTACCAGGCCCAGATTTCCTTCCTGCTTGTTGTTATCAGTACTAAAAGTTTCCTTACCAGGCCCAGATTTCCTTCCTGCTTGTTGTTATCAGTACTAAAAGTTTCCTTACCAGGCCCAGATTTCCTTCCTGCAAGGAGAACGTGAGGGACATCAGAACATGATGCAGTGTCTCGTCAAGCGCATCAAGATGTTGGAAAACGCACTCCGTCAAGAGAGGTTAGTGACTAGTGTATAATTTAGCAGTGAGTGTAACAGTGAGATTAGTGTAACAGTGAGTGTAACAGTGAGTGTAACAGTGAGTGTAACAGTGAGGTTAGTGTAACGGTGACATTTTGTAACATTAAAAGTCATTAGCAATAGATGCCGTAATCCCTTGCTGTCAAGAATATCAATTACCGTTTTAATCAACCCAATATTTCTTCTGAATTTTCGTCATTAAAGATACTTAGCTAATGCACGTGAATGTATATAGTACATTGTACATTGTGATTTACTTAAAACAGTGTCTTTGAGCAGCTAAACTTCTAATGCATATCCTGATTACTGTTCAAGTCTATTAATGTCTTCACCGAACTTTAATAATTTGGGGTATCGATCGGACTGTTAAGTTATATGTAGCTTAATCCCGTATTTTAAGAAATAAATTTGCTAAGTCCCAACACCCTAAAGTACATAATTGGGCCGCCCATTTTAGTAATACCAATCTCAGATTCTCGGATCAATAGTTTTGACTATCTTAGTAGTGTAACATTTGAGGGCATCATGCAGTTTGTGCTGCAGCTGCATACATCTTACATTCGATACGCTCTATTGAACTGCGTAGAACATAGATATGCCTTGGTGTTCATGTGCCAATAAAACATGTTTAAGATGCTTTATCTGGCGAAATATGTAATCTACAACTGAAAGTTAGACCCTAACTAGACGGCACGTATCGGATCACGTGTCGCGGCACGTATCGCGTCACCTGTCCTAACTAGACGGTACATCCAAGGTACGTATCGCGTCACCTGTTCTAACTAGACAGCACATACCGCGATATGTGCCGCGACACGTGACCCAGCACACGTCCTAACTAGACGTGACATGTTCCGCAGCACATGCGCTATTGGATCAAGTGTCCAATGTACTTGTAGCAATGTTGCAACTACCAATTATATTTTTTAGCAAATATCAGGCTTGTAGAAATCCTCCTCCGTCGACGGGAACTTGACCACCTCACAGATGATGCTTCTGAAAGTACAATGTCCAACTTTGAACAGGTTCGCCAGAGCATTGAAATCGTCATCAGTTGCTAAATATCTGCGGGTGAGGGCTAGCTTCTTTGCAGATTCGATATAGTCGCCGGCCACAGAACAGAAAAGGATGGAGTGATAATGATATATCTTCTCACGGATTTCCGCGGATATTCTGTAGATTGTAGAACTTCACAAACTTGTCGTAGTACATGTGCTTGGCTCTGGCAGTCTCCTTCCCAAAAGTTTGAACTCTTCAGGAAAATTTTATCTCTGCGTAGTAGAAACTGCTCCGGATCAGCTGCAGAAGTTTCTTACAGGATTTCCATAATGTGCTGCACCGGAGACACTTATGAAGATCCTCAACTTTCCCAGTCTACCCCGATCCAGAAAAGCATATATTATATATGCAGTATTGAAACAATTTTCAGACAACTAATCAAAATCTTGTCAGCCTAAATTTATGCCACAGTTGAATGAAAATGAGGTCGAGATCAGGTGGCACATCATGTTCCGTGTCACGTGTCGCGGAACATGATCCTAACTAGACGGCACATGCCGGGATACGTACCGGGGGAACATGATCCTAACTAGACGGCACATGCCGCGCTATGTGCTGCGACACGTGATCCGATACGTTCCGTCTAGCTAGGGTCTAAGGACCTAGTATACTGGTAAAATTCAGCGCTTTATAACACGGTACTGGCATTTCGTAACTATTAGCAAGAAATAAAATAACTGTCCTTATCACTTATCTACGATAAAGATAAATAAACCGTTGATTAATTGAACTTGTCAAGTTTTTATGAGCAGCCGCTGGGATTGGCAGTGTCATTAGTTAAAGGTCCAGCTTTGTAAGACAACTGGAGGTCAAAGTTCAAACCTATACTTCTCATTTCTTATTTAACTTAAGAATAATTCGTACTTTAACATTTAAATCCAGATAGTCTCCTACCTCTATGTTTTACATGCACGATGTAACGTAACTTAGTTCCTTATTGGCTCCGCTATCGAGGAAAACGTTTTGCTTGCAAATGTACTTGAATATAAAATGAAAGTTAAATGTAGGGTAGTGGAAATGATGTGGAGCCAGTCGGTATTAAGGAAAAAATACAAATTTTTGTACGTCTTTCTTAATAAACAAGTTTTGTAAAAAAATTTTATAATTAATGAATTACACGCTTTATAAGCATCGACAAATCCCGGGGCAATATTTCATCATGAATGCGTGTTTGCTTTGCCTGCATTTTGCTTACGGTTTTAAGATCAGGATGCATGAAAAATCTTGGAAATTTCCGTCGTTCAGAAATTTTACCGTGATAGCTTAATAAACGGATGATCGTGTCCTAGTCGATTTAGCTTGGTTTTTGTATTATTAGTTTTGCTTTGTTCTTGATTAGAGTAAGTACACGTATGCGGAAGGGCGGATCGAAGGATTTTTGGCAAACTTCGTGACCAAGTAGGCGGGTGTAATCTGATCGCTTTTATGGAAGGCGCGAAAACGGTTTAATTATACCAAAGCGTCTATTTTTTGGGCGGCGCGCTGTGTTTTACCCGCGCGCGCAATCTTGGTACTTGATATGCCGCGCACCGGACTCCGCTAATATTTCGTTATTCTCCAGCGAGCGGGTATCTTAACGGTCATTTGATGGACGCCCCCCGTATTTATCGCAGGAAGTGCTGATACACCCGAAACTTGCATTTACAATTCCCAACAGTAGTTGACATTCTGTAAACAAAAAACCGACTAAGTTTGTTGTCTGACCACTAGCCATGTTACTTCCAATATTGTAAGTAGTTAGTAACGGCTTGAGGCGAAAATACGGCTCAGACATAGAATATTCATATCGGTTTCTCCCATGTAGTTTATCTAATGGAAAATGTAGCAACGTTATATAGCCAGACTAGCTCATACACCTGAATATACGTGCTCTATAACACAGTAAAATAAATATCTACCAGACACACGACCCTCACTTTTACCAAGCATCTGTGGAAAGATATAGTCCCACCCATAAGATAATGCTAACAACAAGGATTACGAGGAAGGACCAAGGGGTTAGAAATTAATCTGTCTAGGGGTTAGAAAATAAACATGTTTTTATTAACCACAATTTCAGGTTGAGTAAAACTGGCGTCAAAGTCAACGGTGAAGTGGACTCAGAGATGTTCGAGGACGAGGTAGATGGATATCTAGATCCGCCTAAACCTCCTGTGAACGAGCAAGTCAAAAAGGGCAGATTACTCCTGAAACAGTGAGTTGAATTTAATAAGAATTGGACTGCTCTGAAATTAAGCGTAGCCACATGCTAATTTGTAAAGTTTATTTGATTCTTGATGCAATCACCTAACGAGCTATCATCAAATGGGAGTGGAGAACCTTAAAAATGAAACATTTGCAAAGATTTTCCTTTGGGAAAGAAATTGACAACTAGTAAATATCGCCGGACAACTTAAGAATAGTACATGTCTCTAACTACTATAAATGATAGAAATCCGCCGAATGATTCGGACAACAGTCACATTATTCTAAAGTTCTTACCTGTTTCACCTCCAATTTCAGATACCTGACAGAGGTGGGTTCAACAGAGCAGCTGTTGAACGCGCGCACGGCCCGACTGCAGATCATGCAGAGTCTTGCGAACAGCGACATGATACCCACGTTCCACAAAGCGCCCGTAACCGACCAAAGTACAAGTCCGGGACCGGACCACAGGATGCCTGACAGGATCAGAAATAACAATCAAGGTAGAGAACGTTTTTATATCAGTGTAGTACAATGTACAGATTTAAGGTGATTTTTTAACTACCAGGATTTTAACTATCAGGGTCTATATGAATAACGTCTTAACTATATCTAGTTTCAGATTATTCTGGAACGAAAAGGATGATGTACCACGAGCAAAACGACACCAACGTTGTGACTATTATTGATGATGAAGATGACAGTGTAAGTTTTATTTTCTAACTTGAAAATACTTTTTTGATTTCAGGAATTTAGCAAGCTTAATTTCTGAAATCAAAAAAGATCTTCAAGAAAATCAAAATTTTGATTCTCAACCGTAGGTTTACAGTGAGCAGTCACTACACATTTAGCATGCTTAGAGTGGAATGTTTCACGCTGGATAGATACATTTTTATTCTGCTGGCAAGCCGTTCCGTTAGAAGATTTCTTCCCGCCGCAACTTATAATCACTAGATACGTGCACACTGCACGCAACTTATAATCACTAGATACGTGCACACTGCACGTATCTAGTGATACGTGCACACTGCACGATGTAAAGAAGTACGGTAAAGACTATGTTGTACAACAACTTTACATGCCACTGCATTGCATGCACTTTGCACTACAATTGTCATTTGAAGATAGTTAGGTCTGATAATTAACATGCTACGGTCGGTCGATCTTGTCGTTTTGCCAGGCGGATGACTGGAAATGTTCTCCTGGATAGTCCATGTAGACCAGTGCAGGAAGGATCTATGATATATTTCCAGAGTACATTGTATCCATTAGCGTGCGTCCTGTCATTGATTATACATAGGAAATTGGCATGATGTTAACTTAGACTATATGTATGTAAATCACCAATTAGAGATGATCTTGGAGCCATTTTCGGCAATATCAACCCGAATCAGTGCTATTTTGGGCTTTATATTCGTGTTTCGATTGTTATCTCTTTCAGTCTAAGGGAATTTCTTGTACATTTCCGGCACATGTAGCAGGCGATGTCTTCAATCAAAGAGGTCTTGCCAATTCTTCTCACTTGTACATTTGCATTCCCGAAATTCTTACCACATGATTTGCCGTCAGACATGTAAAGTTTGTAACGAGTCTAGTAAAATTCCGGTAGTAAGAGAGCATGCAGCAATGTAAAGTTTGTCTTGTGAACAGCCAGAACTACGCAATTGTGGAATTGAAGAAAAACTGTCAATACAAATCATTCCGGACTGACTTTTAAACATATCTAGCCATAGCAGAAACGTAGGGCTTTATATTAATCCTTGCAGAGTGATGAAGAAAAAGAGGGCGATAGTCAAGCGGAGGATGCGCTGCGCGCATTCGACTTCATGGACGACGAAGAAGAAGACGACGAGGATGACGACGATCAGGACATGGAGGACGACGTTGACGACGAGGATGATCCGTCCAGGTAAGACGTTATGAGTTGTGCTTTCTTCCTAAATAGTTGGTGCTTCAAAACATAATCTACGTTTGATTTGACTTTAAATATTTATTAGGCAATTTTTTCGTTCATATAACTTGGCATGTATTTCAGTTTTAATAACCAGATGACAAACCACAAAGATCAGTCAATACCACGGGGAATGAAGGGCCTGAGTTCTTGGAATAACTACGATAGTCTTGATATGTACAGCCGGAACGGGAAACGCTTCAACAGAAGTATGTTGACCTCTAAAATTTGGATCATCTAAATGTGTTTTAAAACTAGATTTGTTAAAAAGTTCAAACAGAAGCAGTGGAAATTAGATTTGAACGGTAGATTTATGCATTACGTTATTTTTAATCTCTATCACATCAGAAGGACCGAACATGAGGATGAACTACGACGATGAGGAACCATCCCCTATTCCCAACCAGCTTCCTAAAGGAACAGACAACATACCCTCCGGTCTCAAGGTTCGTCTGTTTTGGCGGGAATATCCAAACCCGAAAATTCACTAAAACCATCCCATAGCGTGTGGTGGCGCGTTGCAAAAATCATACTCCCATATGTCCCAGATGTAATTGTCACTATGTGATGACGTTAGCTTCATCCGAGCTGTACTGTTTCCCTCCAACCACGTAATTAAATTGTTTTGAGCGAGACCGCCACGCGTCGTCACTCCGACCATGTTCAGGTTTCCACTAAGAGCAACAAGGATTTCAAAGACATTGACTTTCTACAGACCAAGGAACAAAAAGCAGGTAAGCAATGAATGAACTGCTAATTATCTAATTAATTTTATGAAATTACGAGTAATATTCCGAGGAAGCAGGTGAGTGTAGTCAAAACATCCTGTTTTAGCGTGTATGACGTATGCTCGTCGAGTCCAGGTGGGTCGAGAGACGGGGAGAGAGAGCCCCGAGCTCAGGTTACAAGATCCCCTCCATTATTCCAACGCTATCGGAATTTGGCAATTTGTGAAATATTTGCACTTTATTGTGGCTGACAAGTCCAGTTCTGGGGCTCTGATTTTAACGTGCTTCTTGCGTACAAACACCCTGTACATTCTGCTGTGTTACTAAGTTGGGTCGTGTGTGTGTGTGGGGCGGGTCCCTGTCCTCTCCCGGATAGACGTCAGTTCAGTTTGTGTTGTTTCGAAGCGAAATGATATCGATTACCTTTGATTGGATTACCGGCTAATTATTTGAATATTTCAAACAACATTTGTGGATGATTTGAGCAATGAGCATGCGATCTAGGCCTGTCTTTTATATTTTCGCACTTCATTACACCTTGAATCACACCATCGTGCATATTTGGTGGAGACAATGGACCATTGAGATTAACGAACGAGGATTTGTGTTTGTTATTTTCTTACTTTGCAATCGTTTAGCTTTTAGCAGTTCTCTTTTTTCTCTCTCTCTCTCTCTCTCTCTCTCACTCACACAGACATTGTTTACGTGATAAGGTTGCCGAATTAAAATTACCACAGGTACCAGCCTGAATTACAGATCCCCGCCAGTTAAACGAAACCTAGATAACCTGGATCAGAAAGAAACACGGGACTTGGCGGTATATTTAATCGAATCTTGTGTAACATCGTGAATGTCATTGTTAGCCCTCCTATCTCACGCTCTAGATTGGGGCTGATAAACCCACCAACACTCGCAGTAACATCCCATTCAGCCCCCTGCTTAGTCTGATCCCACGAAAGTAATTAAATGCATCGATTTGCGGTTTTATCCGCTCCAAAACGCGAGATATTGATCATCTGTAACCAATACGTACGGAAATCGGGACAGCCGCAGTCGTTCTGCAAACGTACGATTTTTATCTGGACTGCGTTTCCTTGAGTCTGCTTCCTGATATATGGCTTGTTAATGAATTCTTGTGTTCTGTGTGGCAGAATTTATTAGCGTTCATTTCATTGATATCTTTCTTTTGTTTTATTTTTAGATCATCGTCATCATTGCTTCTCATCCTGTTTGTATAAACTGCGCTATGTGTGCGAGTATTCTTGTGTCCCCCGATTTGACATGTTCCCATTAATTGTGTGCTCATCCTTGGACTCTAGACTTGGACTGTAGACTTGCGCTCAGATATGTGAATATTTTCATTTGGCTGATAATCGTTATGTTATATCTTGTATAAGTTGTTGCCGTTACTTGCGTGTATGAGTATAACAGTCGAATGATGCTTGTTGCTGTAAATAGTGTGTAACCCGATCGTTTAGAACACTCGGACTTTAAATCTCCAGGTTTTAGTCTACACAAGTTTCAGTCTACAACACTGTAATAACATCCCTACATGCTGTCTCCTTAATCGTCTTGTTTCGGCAATCACTGATATAATTCGTTTTGGCTGCATTCAAGTCGTATGGCTTTTCCTGAAATTTAAGACCACTTTCAGTCGGCAATTAGCCGGAATTCCTACGTAGACCAAGAAGAGTAGGCGTGTAGACGACTCAGCAATGTGTTTAATGACAGAGTCAACTAGAAGGTAGAACATGCAGGCAGCTGGGTACAACCATTAACTCTGAAGTTCGAATACTGATAGGTCACGTGACCGCGGCTTACTTCCCGTCTGAGTATGTGCCGGGTGTGTGTGTGTTGCAGCACGTAATGCTTCGTTAGCTTGTCGTTCATTCCATGAGTAATGTTTTCGTGCTATCTAGTGTAACAAGTTGTCGTGTTGTTAACTGCTTTAGAAACTCCTGATTCTTGGAGGAAGAGTGGAACATCCCCCTCCTTCTCTACAATTTAGTTCTCCGGGAGCTGGTGAACCATTACATCCAAGTCCAAGGACAGCTAGTTCTCATAAGTTATTGTTAATTATCGTGAGAAATGTTTCTCTACACAGAGCGCCTGTGCCTTACCGAAGTAAAGAATAGTACAGTTCTGACATAGGATATCCACACTACGAGCTGTCCTTCTTATTACAAGAGCGCACAACTTACGATTCGCAACAATGTGTCGGAGCTGTGAACAATGCACGGCGCCTGTGCGGCCAACACTATATTCTTACATCTTTAAACAGCACCCCAGTGCTTCACTAGACACGATTCCCCCGAAACAGCACTCCACAGTCCCTACACAAACAAATCTCCCCTAGCCCCCCCCCCCTAAGCTCCCACCCAACCAACACTCTCCCAGCCCCCAACTAACCAGTCATTTCTCCACCACACCTTGCCATCTGCGCGTGCTCTTTATGTATCGCTCCTAACACATTGTCCTATCGTAACATTACACCTGCCGATATACAGTAAAATTACAAGTTTTATTCACGCTCTAACAATATCAAGCCGTAATCTCGGAGTAAGCACTCACAGAGGAGAGAAAGTTGTCATCGGTTGTTCTTGTTGATAAACTCTTCAACTCATGATTTGTATCAGTGTGTCTTGTTCTTGTTATTTCCATGTCAGTTATACGTAGCAGCCGTGTAATTTCAATACACTTCGCTTAGACAAATTATTAGGTACACTTTCTCGTTCCTGCGAGGATTAGTCGCACCGAATGAGTTGGGACTAAGTAGCATCTTAACTTTGTTATTCTATGTTTTTCTTCCGCTTCTTGCCGATTCAAATCGTTGCTTGCCACTTTGTTGTCGATTTGATAACTTATAATTTGCATCACATTCTTGAGTTTGTACCCCATTTTAGAGTGCTTTCCCTTTAGAAAGATGCAAGTGACCTTGATTTTTGGTTTGATTCAGTCTTATTTTGTTTAAGGCTATCAAGTTGTTGTCATCTAATTTTAAGACTGACTCCGACTTCTGCTTGCATTTCTTCCGAACATACCTCGCATAGTTCAAATGTCTAATATTACCACTCAAAAAGTATCATATTGTATGTATTAAAGAAACATATTCTGTTGCTTTGTGGGACGACTCCTTATAGAAATATGCAATTAAAGCAACTTCACAGATAATACTAGCATGCTGTACGTCCTGTAGCTGCTTGTCTTGTGCCGGTCAGACAACACCACATCCACATTCTAACTAAGTTTCTCTGGACTTCTTCTCACTCTCTCCGTCCCGGAAATCCTACTATTTGTTCTATCAGAAATCAGAATCAGTCAACACTCCGTGTGAAAGGGTGTCAATTCTACACTCTGATCTTGGACACTGCTTCGAGGAATACAGAATCGCACAGCAAACTTCCAAAGTCTCAAATAAACCAGTAGAAGCGTCACCTAAAGACAGTAGATTCTAAGTAGAAGCGT
This sequence comes from Mnemiopsis leidyi, assembly GCA_000226015.1. Lineage (NCBI taxonomy): Eukaryota > Metazoa > Ctenophora > Tentaculata > Lobata > Bolinopsidae > Mnemiopsis > Mnemiopsis leidyi. Next base: position 224,011 of record JH153709.1, on the reverse strand, counting down.
CACCTAAAGACGGTAGATTCCAAGTAGAAGTGTCACCAAAAGACGGTAGATTTAAGTAGAAGTGTCACCTAAAGACGGTAGATTCCAACTAGAAGTGTCACCTAAAGACGGTAGATTCTAAGTAGAAGTGTCACCTAGAGACGGTAGTTTCCAAAGACGGTAGATTCTAGCTAGGATGAGTGGGCGGGACTGGGAGTGTTCTCCCTACTTTATACCCTCCAGCTCTGACGACATAGACTGGGGTCTTCTCAAGAAGGCGCTCTTTCAGGGAATCGGTAAGCAGGGTATTTGATGTGGGTGAAATTTGTTCGAATTTTGGTTCAGGTCAAGAATTGGGCGCCCATGAATTCGATAGTTTATGTTTTTTCTAAATGTGGCGTCCAATATAGGACATAGGTGGATTTATTTATAGCACAAATTCAGTCTATGTTAATACTGATAATTATCAGAACTAAGATATTTTCTGCTACTGTCGGGTAGATAGCTAAGTTTTAAACATTCAAGAGGGGCACTAGATTTATGGTCTTGGTCATTTCTTAATTTGTTTCAAAGGTGAAATCAGTAGAAGATTCTTAAATTCTAAATGAATTTATTTTTATATTAATAGATATGTTGTTATTAAAAGTATCAAAACATTCTTAAAATTGTGTATTTTCAGATAACAATGACGACAGTTTGTTCTCACAAATGAGTCTGGGGGAGTTGGCTGGGATCCAGGTTTCTGACATGGAATCTTCGTACGATGTGAGTTATATCCTTGCTTATCGCCAAAACAGAAACTGTTGCTGGATTGCTTGAAATTTTATCTTACGTCACGTGGCAAAGTTGTCTTTCTGAGAAAAGTAATGGCTTATCATGCACATAAAGAGCATGTTAAACTGAGTCAAAACCACAACAAGAACAACAACAACTCCCTTTTCCAGAACTTCTCGCTGAACCAAAGTAACAAGTTCTGGTGGCAACTCAAGTGCTCGATGAGGGCACACTTCGACTGTGTCCGCCAACTCTGCTTCAGTCCGGACAGACCGCTCCTCTTCACCGCCTCGGACGATTCTACCTTGAGGATGTGGGACGTGGATGCTCTCAATCTCTACAAAAAGTTTGTTCGTTAAAAAATCTTCAAATTTTCAAAAAATCAGGCGTTCAAGTTTCGAAACTTCGCTATGGCAACCAAATTACTTCGATAGTGTAGCATATCACGTATTCATGTTACAATACGCCGAATGACCCGAAAACCATGATAAAGGTTTCCGATAAAAGATCTAGAATTTTCCAGGTTTTCCCTTCAGTACAACTTACAAAAGCCCGGGTAAAGGTGTAGTAATACACCTGTACAGTTAGCCCTAAATTCTCCTAACACTGGTCCCCCAGGGGTGGGCCCGACGTGGAGCCTCTGTACACGTTCCGGGGACACAGCGGCCCGGTACTCTGCTGCTCCTGCGCCAACTCTGCTAACGAGATACTCCTGTTCTCGGGGAGCGCGGACTCCACCGTCCGTTACTGGAGGTTACCTGCCGGCACCGACATCAACATATACGACCCTTACGGTTCGAGTTTTTATGTAGTCTTTACCATTTTAGAATTTATATTTCAAAATTCTAGTCCGTTGTCTAGCGACAGCATGTTATTTCATTTAAATGATCTTTGCAGTTATTCTACAGTATGACAGCACACAAACCATAATGTTCACCTCCAATCAACACATTAAACTGAAAAATAAAAAATGAATGAAAATTTGTATAGTCGGACATACCCCATAATTTCTGTACAGTTGAAGAGAATGTGGAAACAGATGTGAACGATACAGCAATAGTAGCTAGTTCAGAAGTTTCAAACACCGTTACTATCATTGAAGAAAACGCCTCACTCATCCCCAACACTAACAACTCTGATATCACAAACCATTCTCCTACTTCAACACCTTCAAGTTCATCGGAACACAGCAACTCATCGCAGTCATTAGAGTCGAGAGTTCATGACGAGAAGGAACGTTTAGAGGAAACTTCAAGTTCACAACCGTACACAAAATCACGTGTCGAGTTATCCGACAATCACACTGTTACACGCCTGCATTTTCATCCACAATTCAAAGGTTCGTCACACTTTGGTGTCGTCTTAAAATATCACGTGACGAAATTGTCGTTAGTTCATTACATATTATTATTATTATCAAACTTTACCAATCTGTATGGCCCAAGGGAACCTTCATAAGATTATAAGTTGCTCAAGAAAAACTATCCTGGGTCCACCAGGTCAAACATATCTTGCCACTTCTTCTTGTCAGAGGCCAACATTCGTAAACTTAATATGTCACTTAATAGGTTACATATAAATCTTTATTTTCTTAACTTGTGGTATAACCTGTATCCTGCATTACAGACGGTCTCGTGGAGGAGGGGGAGTTACGAGGACACGAAGAAGCGGTGTGGGGGATCACATCGCACCCGACATCGTCTCCAGACGGTATCATGTGGGGCTGACGGGATCACGTGTGTTTGGGACATCAGCATGGCTAACCCGCTCGTCACTACATTCACCTCTCAGGACGGCGCTGCCGCTACTTGTGTCGACTATGTGAGGTAAGCAGTGTGACGTCATGTTTTAGAGTGTGACGTCATTGTTTTAGAGTGTGACGTCATTGTTTGTAGAGTGTGACGTCATTGTTTAGAGTGTGACGTCATTGTTTGAGAGTGTGACGTCATTGTTTTAGAGTGTGACGTCATTGTTTGAGAGTGTGACGTCGTCATTGTTTGAGAGTGTGACGTCATTGTTTAGGAGTGTGACGTCATTGTTTAGAGTGTGACGTCATTGTTTAGAGTGTGACGTCATTGTTTT
>JH153709.1:195664-220563 GCA_000226015.1 Mnemiopsis leidyi | reverse complement strand
GAGTGTGACGTCATTGTTTTAGAGTGTGACGTCATTGTTTTAGAGTGTGACGTCATTGTTTTAGAGTGTGACGTCATTGTTTTAGAGTGTGACGTCATTGTTTTAGAGTGTGACGTCATTGTTTTAGAGTGTGACGTCATTGTTTTAGAGTGTGACGTCATTGTTTTAGAGTGTGAGGTCATTGTTTTATTTATTATGTATAAGCTTGGTATTTTAAAATTTATAAAACAGCTTCATTAAATTTGATGGTGTCTATCTGTTTCATAACAGTGTCCCACAAATTTCGACAGTAAACACTAATCCTACAAATGCCGACAGTGAACAATAAAACAGTGTCCTACAAATGCCGACAGTAAACAATAAATACAACCCCAGATCGGACCCTGAAAGTTCACTGATCGCTGTCGGATACGCCTCGTCCCTCATTACAGTGTACAACATTCCTGAGTCCCGGATACTATCTACACTGACGTGCGAGGAGGGAGCAACAAACGAGAGTGTAAACAGTCTGGCAAGTCACCCTACAAACGGGACCATTATAGCGGGATATAACGACAAGGAGATACGGATATTTGACGTCAGCAGCGGTAAGTCTAGTTCCAAGTGTAACTGTTCTGTAATCACGTGTTTACAGTATACTGCGCGCAACGCCGGGCTGCAGACTAGAGCTGCGCAAACACCTGGGTTCAGCATTGTCACTGTTATGGTTATGTATTTTGCTACTCGTGTTTTAATTCCTTTGAAATTTTCCAACGTTGTAAAGTGTTTGGTTTGGTATGCTGCATTTTGTCACTAAGGCAACAATATCGGAGCCATGCCCGCCGTGCTGATATTTAACAGAGCCATGTCCGCCGTCCTGATATATAACAAACATTCCCCAAATTCCTGACAAGTCACGTGACCAGGTTCGCTGGTGCACCACATGACGACCCACATCGAGGCGGTTACCTCGGTAACGATAGATCCAAGCGGGGTGTACTTGGCGACAGTGGGACACGATTGTTCCCTCAGGATATGGAACATTGAGGATAAATCTTGTACCCAGGAGATGACGGCTCATCAGGTAGGTTTTAAATTGTTAAGGGTTCTATTCAGTTTCTAGATCTGTTTTCTTCATAGATCTGTTTTAGTTCTTTAGTTATGTCTGTTGTTTTAGCGTGATATTTTGTCGGCATTTTGTTTGTTGTTGTTGGTATTTATGACCCTGCTACCTAAATGATTCTATTTCAATACACGTTCACTCCAGAAAAAGTTCGATGAAGCTATTCTGACAGTGGCGTTCCATCCTTCCCAAACCTTCATCGCGACTGGAGGATCTGACTCTACGATTAAACTCTACCAATGATTCCTCAAACCTGCTCTTCAAAGTATCGTGTGATCTGATATATATCACGTCAGAAAGCATGACGTCACGTTTAAGTGATGACGTCACGTGACTCGAGTCAAGAGGACGGTTGCCATGGTCACGAGATCAGCTCCCTCGGCTCTGGAAACAGGTGTTACAGATAAGGAGCAATAATAAAACTCATCATCACTGGTGATGTGATGCGCAGTGTGAGATGTTTGATTGTGTGATGAATTGATATGGAAGTAGGGAGACGTTGAAAATTAGATATATGATACTGATAATTATTAGTGGCGTCGCGTTAGGCTGACGTTACGGTTGATTGTGTGGAGTGTCACGTGTTCCCGAAGCTCAGGCCACGTGTAACGTTCAAACTCTCAAAATAATGACTCCTTTGGAAAATGCATTTCTATCAAGATTGGTTTAAATTTTAAATTTTTTTGTGTTACACTAAGCGGCGTTTTTGCCTTGCGGATGCATTTTAAATTAAAATAGGAATACTAATAGTATTTAGCATGGGATTTACAATTCTTTCATGTACTTTTCATAGTTAAAAACGAGCAAAGAATGTTGTGGTGACGATAAATAGAAAATTCAAGTTGGGACTAGAGCGATCTCGATCGTTTTCACCCTTATATTATATGATGGGCAGCCTGGGAATTTTAGTCTGAATATATAGTGATATTGCCTATTAAGTAATCCAACAAGGATTACCAAGGGTTAGACCCAGACTCGGTCAAAGTTTGTAATTCTAGTTCATATGTTAGCGTGCTATTTAATTACTATAACCTAATTTTTTCGAAGTTAAATAGTTTTCTAATCACTTTCGATTGAACCCTATAGACATAGTGCTTAAATGTTTTGATATGCTTTACTTCGAAACTCCGTAAACATTGTGATATAATCCAAATTACTTTGATCTACTTGTACCTCGTTAGGCATAGTGTTGTTTCAATTAAACTTCAAGTAAAGCGATTGTGTAAATTATGTGAAATCGTTCACTGGTGTGCTATCAAAAGGCAGTTTACAAGCACATTTTCTGAATAAAAATCACAAAATCCAAAGCAGGGATTTATGAATTTTTGCAGATAAATGTTATCTCAACTTTTTGAGTATGATTCAGCTCGATGCTGAGACATAAGAGTGAATTTAGGAATGGGTCCGTAAAAAGTTATCTTCATTTTGCCCTTTTGCTTTTTTATGTTTTATAAGACATCTTTTTAGAAGTAGAAGGTCTCTTTAAGCCTTCCAATTCTACGTAAAATGCCATAGATAACTTACATATTTATCCTCGGCTCTCGCTCGTTTGAAGCTTCTGGGAAACTTACTTGCTCTGAATAAATCAATCTTTTCCTTCTCAGTTTCTGTCGATCTGTCCGGAATTTAAATTGAGTCTTGTATTTGTCCAAGCATAAAAGACTTTGTTTTCAATAGGAAGCCACGATAATGCATATAAGATAGCTTACATTACAATCCACCATAGATTTAAATGATATACTGATACACGCCAATACAAGCCCCTGATATATTACGCTTACTATGACGTTAGTGTACATTTGTAACATACAATTTACAATTTAAATTTAAAATTAAAGCGTTTTTTCTCTTTCATTTTCAAATATCCCAACGGAAAACTTAACCTTGATGAGATGCTATCCGTCTATCTCGCCAGGAGAGCAGCAAGCTGCGAGTCGGGTAACACCTTGTCGCGGTGATACCCGACTCACGCAGCTAAAGCTGAACGAGACAAGTCATAAATCAGATTTTGATATATAATGCGTCATGAATTTCGTATTATATCATATCTTTATACAAGGAAAATATCTACCTACAACCTTAACGGGCGATGCGCGTCTAGAATTTCTTCAGGCCAGAAATGCGCGAGAGCATAACCACCTGGTATGGTTAGGTTGTAGGTTGTCAGACGTTGCCTGACCTGCTGCCGCGAAGCGGCAGCCCCCGCGCGCGAATTGAAAATGGGCCGCAACGCAAGGCAAGTTGTAGATGAACTCATTTGGTAAATAAGGCTTCTAAAAACTTTGTGAGATTAACTTCACCTCAGCTAGACCGATATGGCAAATGCAAGGGTGTGTGATCAAGCTGGTGAATAACCTGTCTGGCCTGGCAATTGTTTCATTCACCTGACTAGATGCTTACGCGCGCGGCTGCTACGCACCTCAGGTGGCGCGCGCAAAAGGGCTCTGGTTAGAGCAAATTGTTTCACTTTTCGACCCAATTTCCAAAAAGGCGCCGAAGACCGCCGCTTTGCGGCAGCCGGGGCTAGGCAACGTTTACAGTTTAGCAGTTTGGCAACCTGTCCGAATTTAGAGCTGTCTGGTTTGAAGCGCGCGTCGCGGCATTGTCCGACGTTGTCTGACCTGCTGCCGCAAAGCGGCAGCCCCCCGCGCGCGAAGCTGCCACTCCGAAGGGGCGGCATAATTTTCAACATTGAAAATGGGCCGCAACGCAAGGCAATCGTGGCATAAACGCAAGGCAATCTGAATTTTGAGCGGTGCGCACATATCGGGCTTTATTGGTTAAACACGTTGCTACGCAGCTAAAATAATTTTTTGTCACTTGATCTGGTTGGATGTGGGACGTGGTCAGGGCTCTGGTTAGAGCAATATATTTTATATTCTATTGCTTCTATACTTGCTAACCTTGTTGGCCTTTTTAAAATAATTAATTTCAAATTACATTATGATACAAAAATTATCCCCTTGTAGGCTTACAACCTACCGTCATCGCTTCGCGCGCGTCACACCTGCTCCTCAAAGAATCGTGGACGCGCATCGCCCGTTAATTATCCCCATATAAAGATAAAGAATAAAGAGCTCTATAAAAGTATAAAAATTATATGCAATACCGAATTAAAGAGGGTTCATCTAATGTAGAAGTCTATTAGATTTAGGTCAATGGTCAAGTTCTGAAATCTTGACGTTTCTGTTTTCAGTTTTTTCTGAACCCCTTGACTGCCATCAATGTCGTTTTGAGGAGCTGAGCTCAAATCTTAATTTTCTCCTAAGGTATCCCATGATGTTAGGGTGAGATTGATTAAGCTTTGCAGAGAGCTTTTGTGCCAGCTTCTTAAGGAAGGCGGTGGCTTCAGGAGCGGTTCCTCGGTAGTTGATATGACAAACGGGGATAAGTTTGCCTTTTCCACTTGGATGATTCTTTGGAGATATGTTTTTCCATTTCATTACCATAGGCTTGCTGCAACAATTCCCGAGTAAAACTAATCTTGAATATTGAGCATTTTTGCACCATTTAAACAATTCTATGAACTTGAAGGTTTTCACCCTATAGATTCCTGAAGTCGCCTTGAACCAGCATTCATTCCGATATAAATACTTGTCTCCTTCTTTTCAGCCATTAGTCTCAAAATTTTTTACTAGGTTGGTGTTTTGGTGTGAGCAAAAGCGAGTAGCACGCACATTCCATTGCCCCACCGACTTATATAGAAATCAAGTCTTGGGGTGAAATCCATTCATTCTCACTGCTCACACATCCCTTTTTTTTCTGTAAATTTGTATTTGATATATGACAATGGCATAAAAATTATATAATTGTTTCATTGATATAATTGTTTCATTGTACGGCAGTGCGCACCCTCCTGACATTTTACTCTCATAGAGACGAGTTTCCCTAGACTCATGTCTATCAGTTCTTCTATCGCAAATCTTTCTTTTAGATGCAAGCGTGAGCAGTCTTTGGAGACCGTGGAATATTCTTTAAATTTTCGACGTCAAAAGCCCTGGAGTAGGATTCTTGTAGGCCAATAACCTACTGATAGGTTTATACCTAATGATAGGTTGATAACATACTTCACAGACTCTCATGCATTTCATACTTTGCGAAATTTCGAAAAATTCTAGACAGGCATCGCCTGGTAAGTAGCGCTCTCATTCGTCGTTAGCCTCCTTGAATACTAGTTGTCTCAAGCTTGAAGCTTTTTAAGCATCATAACCCGGTGTCAAAACTGTAGAAAGTGGCTAAGTTATTTGTAGTAGCAACGGGTAGTTATTAAGTCTCATAGCAGTTCTGATTTGAATGTTACTTTTCTCTGTATGACTAAGAAATACGATCTTTTTGGGAACTTTTTACTCGAAATAATTTCAAACAGACACGTTTGTATCTATTCTCAATTTATTTGTATGATAGTAGTGTTAACACTATTTAAGTGGTTAGGGATGAAAATCTCTCTCTTAGGGATGAGAATTTCTCTCTTATAATGGCTACTTTGTATTACATTGCACTGTAAGAAATTTTGCACAAGTTAAATTGATTTAACTAACTATGGTTTAAGTCATGTAATGATTACTCTAAGAACTGATATAAAAACTTCAAAATTTTCGTTATGATAGCTCAGGGAAATATAATCACTTATAAGTCTTGATACTCAAAGCCACAGGCCTCAACAATCAGCTATCATCATAATGTGTCCAAGAGTAGCTATTTTGGATACATAAGTGTGCAGCTTGAACTACTGTTCTAACTGGCAATAGTGAGCTATGGGACATATTGTCAAGTTTTATGTGTATTTTATTGTTAGGAAGCTTACTGAAACTACTACGGTTAAATTGTACTAAAAAAACTTATGGCTACTTTGGCTAAGATTTGACTAAAGTTTGTAGATCTTTTAACAGAGACCCTCTCCATTTTACCCTCAATCACGGTTTCCTGGTCATTCGCCTGGGTGGCCGACGTCCTGCCCCAGAACATCGTGCCCCAGAGCACTTTAACCCAGAGATTTAGCCCCAGTGACGCCCTGCTTCACAAAAGACATCTTCGTAAGGGTTATGGTCAGGGTTAGTGTTAGGGTTTTGGTTAGGGTTAGGGTCGCTGGGGCCAAAGATGCAGGAAAAAATGTTGTGGGGCACAGTGTTCTGGGGCAGGACAACCGGAACTTAATGAAAGTTTGCAATATGGTTTATTTAAAAAATCTTGAAACCAGTTCTTCATATTATTGTTTATATGATTTTATGGACTTACAATATTCATTTTTTAAGGATAAACGTGTAATAAAATATTCTGTCGACACAAGCATCAGTAACCCCGAATAAAACAAAATTTACCAATAAAACAGAATTTAATTTAATTTGTAGTGTTGAAATAGATTTTTAAATTAATTAATCAAATTTCAAATGATCAGGTACTATGGCTGAAAACTTTACTGGCGGAAAACTCAAGTTAAAAGGTGTCAAAGATGGAAAAGTAAAGAAAAAGAAAAAGAAGAAATTGAATGAAGATGTCGTAAAATCCGAAATAAAGAGAGAATCAGAGGAATCAGGCACTAGCACACTTTCTGCAGACACGGTGAGTAAGCCCAAAGTAACAAAAACCAAAGCAGAACTGGCATTTTTAAAAGCTCAACAGAAACGTGAGGGTGAAAAAATATTGAAAAAAGCCGAGACCTCCCACAAAGAAAGAGTTGAACAATTCAATGAACATTTGGACAATTTAATCGAACATTTTGATATTCCAAAAGTCAGTTGGACCAAGTGAGATAGTTTGTATCTGATTATTCAGAATCTGTTTTCAAGTTTGTTGGAATCAAAGCATTTATCAAAAGAGCAAGAGAAAATCTCAGAAAATACAGTTTTATTGTGATCAAAGTTGTTCTTTAGTTTGATATTGTAAATCTGGTATCGATTGTAAAACCAAATTTAGAACCTATCAGAATTATATTTGATTATCTGATTTTTGTTAATCTGATGCACTAGATAGTTGTAGAAGCAGGCATGTCAACAATTTATCCTGAATGAAACTCGCAACCTTAATGCTGCTTAATCAAAAAAGTTCTGGAAAGACCTCAACAGATTGTTTAAACCTCAATCAGATCAGCAAGTGGATGCTTTGGTGAAAGAAGATGGTTTGGCACTAACTGATAACCAGGAGATTAAGCAAGAGTTATTTGACAGCAGTTTGAGGGCTGGCCTAACATTTCAAGGGTATCCCTTAGTCTTCTACCTCTGCCTCATGAAACAAGTCAGGAGCAAGAAGTGCTTATTATGAGTCTCTTACACAAAATAATCTGCTTAACTCATTCCTTTCATGCCTTGACAAGACAAGATGGAATAGCCCACTGTGTTCTTCTGGCTGCGAAGATCAAACAGTAATCCACCTTCTGACTAGATGTCTGCTTATTGAAGACACCATCAGAAACCAAGCAAGCTATCTGTTAACCACTTGAAATGAAATAAACATGGAGAAATAAGATAATCTCGGATTGGTGTCAGCATTGAATTGATGAAAGAGACCCCAGTTCTATGGAAGTGTGTCGTTTGCTTGTTGGCAATTTGTAGGGGGGTTGGTAGACATATATAGATACGAGTTTGATGTTGAAGAAGCTTTCAATAAACGTGTGTTAATCGTCGTCAGCAATGAGTCTTTAAATCTCCGAACTGTTGTTACCCTATCACCTATATGCAATGAAACTTTGTCAGCTCAACAAGGATCCTTAAGAACTTGTACGTGGCCGAATCCAGGCCTGTAATAAATAGGAAGTGCCCTCTCAGAAAACGAGCAGTGCTAGTCACTGTTTTTGGCCAGCTACATTGGATCACTTAAAACTACGAAAGTGATTGTATTACTTTTATTTAGAACCACTGGCACCTCCCGGATTCAATCATCAAACATACAACTCGATATTGCATGGGCTTTGGATCTCACATGATTTGGACCCTCTGTATGATTTACTGCTTCTATATTATATAGACAATTTCTTATATATAAGGTATCAAAAGAACTGGATTCTTTCAGGTGGCATCCTGTGGCACATCTACTAATTGCTTCACTTTATATATTTTAAATTATTAACTTATTACCATTATACTGTATTGTGTCACAACTTTGATATTCAAATTCAAATTCAAATCTTGCAGTATAGCATCTGAGATAAAGAAATTCTCCCAAACAGTCAGACGAATGATGGTTATGAAAGGAATTCAAAATTAAATCTTCATAGCATCTGAGATACCTAGATAACATTGGTTTTAAATGGTTCGCATAATGGTTGATTCCCATTTTTGTGAGATTTTCACCCTGGCCAAATTGTAATAAAACGCATAAGTTGAACTGTTGTGTGGAAATAAAAGAGAAGGTGGGTTATTCTCTCGAAGTTATAGATTTTATGAATGATAAGGGCTTTATATGTTCTTAGTGTGATTGATCATTTCATGTCTCATTTAGCTCAACAGTTTGTTTTTACAACCAGTTTTTAGAATATTTGACAAATCTTCAAATCAATCTAAACAGTTTTTACTAAAATGCTCATTGAAGCCTATAGGTTCTGTTTCCTGAACAAGTTAAACACTAGCCATACCGTAGGCACAGGCTTTGGACTGTGTCGAGCAGTTTAAAGAACTTCCATCACAATCTACGGCTCAATAAATGTATTTAATTTGTAGTGTTGAAATAGTTTATATAATTTCATCATCATCATAGATAGTAGTAGAGATCCTAAGTCTATTCACTGACATATCATTATGATCACTGCACTGTGGATGATAGGGGCAACCTTTGAAGAGTCGTCAATTGAGGATTTGGACTATTTTTATGATATTAACTATAAATGGGTGCATTTTGATTAAACATTTTTTCATTGTTTCACTGCTAATTTGCAATTTATTGGGGTCGAAGCAAAACAGGCAGCTCTTTTATTCAGCAATCTCAGTCTAGTGGTGCCGAATGAGGAGAATGAATATGAATAACAGTACCTTTCCTTGACCACTAATTCACTACAGTCCTCTTGAGAATATAGTAAAATATCATTGTAGTGGTTATTGATAATAATTTTCTAAAAAGAACGTTCTGAAAGTGACCTCTTATTTTCAATCTTAGAAAATTGGCTTTTACAATTAGGAAAGCATAGATAAATGCCCGAAATTATTTTCAAAGAGATGACTTTTTAATTTTAATGTTTAATCTTTTACCTGTTGTAATCTCTCTCAAACCTCAGGATGGATGCATTTTTACAAGGAAGATCAGGAATTAAGCCTAAAGTTGCTGCAGCAGCTCCTGTATCAACAGCTCCCCAATTTGTCCCATGGGTGGAAAAATATCGCCCTCGAACAGTCAACGATGTATCTCATCAGGATGAGGTTGTTGCGGTCTTGAAAAAGTGCCTAGAGGGGGATGATATTCCTAACTTTCTGTTCTATGGCCCTCCAGGCACAGGAAAAACGTCTACAATCCTAGCTTTAACAAGGCAAATGTTTGGTAAAGAATTTGGAAATAGAGTTCTAGAGCTAAATGCATCTGATGAGCGTGGTATTCAAGTAGTGAGAGACAAAATTAAAAACTTTGCTCAGCTTGCGGTATCTTCAAAAACAGTTAATGGTGTCAAAATCCCAGGCATTAAAATGATAATACTTGATGAAGCTGACTCTATGACAAATGCTGCTCAATCTGCACTCAGGCGCACCATGGAGAAGTTTACCAAAACAACAAGATTTTGTCTAATTTGTAACTATGTAAGCAGAATAATAGCTCCCATCACATCAAGGTGTGCCAAGTTCAGGTTTAAGCCTCTGGACACTTCTGTTCTGGATGACAGACTGCATCACATCTGCAAGGAAGAAAATGTTACATGTGGGGATGGTGTGATTGAAGTTATCCGCCAAGTTAGTGGCGGAGATCTGCGTAAAGCTATCACTTATTTGCAGAGTAGCGCTCGACTAAAGAAGGATGAGGAAGTCACCAAGCAGGACATTCATGATATTGCTGGTGTTGTGCCACATACAGTGGTTGAGAGGGTGCTTGAACTTGCTAAGTCTGGGAACTATACTAAATTACAGCGAGGCATCCAAGACATGATGCATGATGCCTATAGCGCCTCTCAAATTCTTGAACAGTTGCATGATCTTATATTTGAGGACAGTTCATTGCCAGATAAAAAGAAATCTGCGATCATGGAGGAGATAGCTAAGACAGACAAATGTCTGTTGGATGGAGGTGACGAATATCTCCAGATAATGTCCCTCTCCACTGTTGTCATGTCTGAATATTCAGAATTGTGATAACGATGTAAGATTTTCTCATGTCACTGTACTTCAACTGGGCATCTTTAAATACCAGCTATATTTCCTATATGTGATTGTTAGAATGCCATGTACCGAGTAATTTAAATGTGATAAAATTTTATCAGTTTAGGTGCCGTCACAAGTGCAACCGTAAATTAATTATATGGTTGTTTTGAATATTTCATTTTCTTTCAAGTTTCAAATGTCAATTTTTGAAGCTTTTTTATCAATTCTATTTATTTCATAACACTCCTTCAAACACTTGTAGAATGTTTTATCACTAAATGACTCAACTTTGTTAGATCTATTGCCTGATTTTCTCAAATAACATGACATGAGAGGACAGGAATCTCTTTTCGGTAGCAGAGAGAACATTCTTGAACATGTGAAATCACCTGTAGATGTTACTGTTTCTACGTTTTGTTTTACATACTTTAATTTGAAGTCAACTAAGTTGAAATCCCACACTTTTATTCAGGGTCTGATGTAAATGTCGGTTCTACACTTCGATAAACACACCAACTCCTTTCTCCTTGGGGTAGCTGGAAATCTTTACCAACTCTGTGAAAACCGAGCTAAGCTCCTCGTCAAATGTGGGGAAGTACCGGACCCTGGTGAGAAGGGAGAGCCTGTCAAGAAGGGAGAGAAAGCGCCTCGCGCAGAAGGTCCTGCGTATATTACGGGTGTTGCGACATGTGGGGGTTGTGTAGCTGTTATAAGTAATAACAAGGTTGTTGAGACGTTTGATGGGGACTTTCAGCGTGTTGCTTCAACTGTGGTGAGTTGGTTATTCCGTGTTGATACTTCTGGAAAAGTTATTGTTAGTACAAGATACAGAAACATTAAGCAATGGAATTATATTTCTGGTTTTGAGACCGTGAAATAACAGTCTTCTAGAACACTTTTATAATACAGCTAGACAACTTCACTGAGCTAACATTTAACTAGGCAATAAAGCGACCTACATCAGTACAAGTCACCGATAAAAATGTGGTGATAAGTGACAAAGCGGGCGATGCTTACTCTTACAATACAGATTTAACAGACAGAAAATACCTGCTTGGTCACGTGAGTGTTGTCATGGATATGGTACTCTCTCCGGACCTTCAGTTTCTTGTCACTTGTGACAGGTTTGTCAAATGTTTTTGTGATTACTGAATTGATGGCTGCTTCTCATATTTTAGTAATTATCTGAATAAAGTAGATTTGTGTTAATTTAGTACAATAATCAATAGATAGTACAATTCATCAACTTCCCCTCTCCAGAGATGAGAAGATAAGGATATCTCACTTCCCCAACTGTTACAACATACACTCCTATCTGCTAGGACATCAGGAGTACGTCCTGAAGGTCCTCCTACTTTCCCCCAACCTTCTCGTCTCAGTGGGCGGTACGTTTCTTACTTTTTTCAAACTTTTTGAAGGATTCTGCTGGGCTTGCATCTAATATAAGTTAGCACTTTTAAAACTTTTTGTAGTTTCCCACGATTTGATATTTTTAGTTTATTTCTGAAAGAAAAATCCCTTCAGGTGACCAGAAAGTTATCTTGTGGGACTTAGGAACCAGGAAACCTCTCCAAACCCTGAACAGTCCCCAAGACGACTACATAACCGTCTCGTATACAGAGCCTTACCTCCTAGCCTGTAATACTCGTCACGTGACTGTATACAAACTTACAGACAACACACTCGCACAAACGTCACAACTTGTCACTGATCATGACATTGTGGATATAGCCACGTCAGACGCGCACGTAGCTCTTCTGACGCGTGAACCTAAGTTAGAGTTATATCAGTTTAGCGGGGGAGTTTTGTCAGGGAAGATTGAGGTTGAGGGGGAGATCGACTTGTCCCAGTGCAAGGACAGTGCGTTACCTGAGAAGAAGAAAGTTGTCAGGACTGCCGGTTTTGCGGAGTATTTTGAGAGGAAGAGAAAGCGAATTGAGGAGGAGAACCTGAAAGAGGAATCTAAACAAGCACATTTAAAGGGTTGATAATTGATGTTTACTCAGGGTTACGTGGGTTGTTTTAGTTTTTTATTTTAGATGAGTTTAATTTATGTCCGATTTTGCTGTGATCATATTTTATCGCTAATTGGGTGTCATATTGAACATATAGCCTGATTTATTTGATGATGCAGGTGACCGTTGACTAACGTGCTATAATTGCTTACTTAATTATTCAGGAGAAATTTTTGCAAGCTGAAACCCTTCATCGAAATCCATATTTTGAACATTAACGATATTGCACGTATTGTAGCGCTAGTAGATTCTAATTTATTATGACAGTTTTTAATTCTCTCGAGTTTTATTGCAAATTTAAGGATATTCACTACAATTTCATCCTTAATTAGTAAAAATTATAGTATGTATGGTATGTATAGTATACATATAGTATGTATATGCACAGTATGTATATAGTACCGCTATAGACTTAGTTAATCCTTACCTCCCTACAATTTTCCAGTACAATGTCGGAAGCAGCAGCCACGCCCACAACTGAAGAACAAGTCCCTGAAGAAACACCGCAAGAAGAACAGCCTCAAGCAACTGAAGAAACTCCAGCTCCAGACGGTCCTGGTGAAGAAACAGCTGAGCTGGAGGAGGAGGAAGATGAGTTAACGGTAGATTTGGATGCATTGCCCAAGATGAAGGTATCTGAGTTGAAGGACATTCTCAAGGCGCTAGATTTGCCCATATCAGGGATCAAGACGACTCTGATTGAGCGGATACAGCAGCATTTTGCAGAGGAGGACAAGCAAGAGGAAGTGATTCCTGCAGTAACAGAGGGCGCAGCCGCCAAGGAGGAGGAGAAGGTTGCAGAGGCTGAGGAAAGCGAACTGCTGAAGGAAAACCAGCCTGCCCCGGAGTTTATCGAGATAAAGAAAACCGAGACAAAAACCACTGAAGCTGAGTCAGAGAAAACAGACGAAGAAAAGAAGAAAGCTAGAGCAGAGAAGTTTGGTCTGCAGACTGACGATGATAAGAAAGAAGTGCGCGCTGCCAAGTTCGGTATAGACACTGACGCTTCTATCGAGGCTAAGAAGGAAGAGCGAGCCGCTAAGTTTGGTATTGACACAACCAAAAAGGTGGTGGACAAGAAAGCTGAGCGTGCCGCCAGATTTGGTAATAGTGCTGCTAACACAAACAAGCTGAGTGTGTCCAGTAGCGACAAGACTGTCGAGGCAGACAAACTGAACAAAAGAAAAGCCAGATTTAACTTGGACTCTGAGCCAACTGCTAAAACTGCGAAAACGGTGAAACTAGACGATATATCATCTAAGTTGAAAGAGAAAATAGAGTCAGGATCCACGAAGGTTAATCTTAGTGCGGCAGGTCTCAGCTTAGAGGAAAAGAAAAAGTTGAGGGCCCTAAAATTTGGCGCATAATTAACGATAGTGTTTGATTTTGTTATCGTCGAGTAATTTCATTTGGCTCAGCTCGTGAGGCATTGTTTTTAAATTATCGTTTAGCCTAACTGCTACTGTGACTGTGATAATAGCCAGATGACAAGATGTTTAATATTTTACATTTCAAAGCATTATTTTTCCAGCTGATCGTAAGACATATACCGAAATGTTGATGTCGTTGTATTTGATATTTTTACAGCAGATTTACACGAAGTTATTTTGACTTGATCAAACCCATCAATAAGTGATGGTAATAAACTGTAAGGCCGACTAAGTCGGCGCGCGTCTCGAAAATGGCGGGAATGGTGACCAAATACGGACGGCGCAAAGACTTCAATGAATCTCGGGATAAAGTTTTCAGTCCTAAATGCGCGGCTTTATCACGCACGTGTGTGCAAATCTACAATAAGGTAAGAACATGCCCCGTACTATTATATTATGATCACTTTATTATTATATTATGATCACTTTATGGACATTCAAGCTAAAAAAGTGGATTCAAGAAAAGGAGCTCACCGACGTCCCGGGAGCTGTAGCGGTATGGATCGTTTTGTCAGAGTGTAGGTGATAACCTGGCCTGGGGACCTCAGGCTAATTGTTGCTTTGCAACGGAGGGAAACGTAGAGATTACCGGGCGATGCGCGGCTCTCTCTACGTGTCCCCAGGTAACGTAGAGAGAGAGGGAGCCGCGCAACGCCCGATAATATTACTGTTCCAATTCTTACCTTTCAACTTGTCATTAAATACACACTGGTAATTAAACAGATAAATCCCTATATCATATACAGGCATTTATAGAGATAACTGCCCAGGCCAAATTCCATTCAGACAGCGCGGCGTCCCTTAAATAAGAAATGCGCGTATAATTAAACACGTGTAGCGCTGAATTGGTTGCAAAAAGTATTACCGCGTGTGACGGCCATACTTGATTTAGCAATAAGACATAAGGGTAGCGAGCAAGATAAGTAATATAATTCATGGGTGGCGGGTGCTGAAAAGTTTTTACTGGCAGGACGATTTCCGAAATTTTGACCAACAGTATTATCGGTTGGTGGCGTTTTTTCTGCGGCCGTTCATTTACTTAACTTTTCTAGCTCGGAACCGCAAAATCACGACGAAAGTGACGGTTTCAACGAAAGTGACGGTTTCAACCGAAACAATATTTGGAAATTTTCAAAATCGCGTTGCTATTGAATTTGTATTCCGTTTGTCAGAAAAATCTCGGTTACAACGATTTTTAATCAAAGTAGGAATCCTATTTATCTTTCCAAACACACCTTAGTAATGGCACAAGCTAGAGTCGCGAACCGTCAAATCCGTTCCGAGAGTCAAGAAGACTATTTGTCTATTCATGACGCTTTATTCTTTATTCTATAAGTCAGGAGTTCGACTGCGAAGAGGTCGTGAAGACAATTAGGACTATTTGGACATTTCAGACGTACAATACTTTAATGCTTGGAGGTAGTTCAAGCAGTTAAAATTTGAATCTTCGCCAGCTAAAATAGTTGCTCAATAATGATTACAAAATGATATTCATTCATTGGAAAAGAATAGCATACTATAGTCAACATAAAACAAGAGTTACCAAAATATAATAATAAAAACGTTTTATTTATCAAAAATCCACCAGCGGAGAAAAAAATCTTCTAGAACATTCGGGTAAAATACTGCACAAAAGGTAAATAATCAAAAAACACAAGCACTTATTAAGGTTTATTTGGGGAAGGGTCGCAAATCGTTTAAATATGTCACGTGATACCGTCGTGCTTTACATTTTTTAGTGCGTAACTTTTTATCAGTTAATCGCTGTCATATGAAATATATGTGATCCTTCCCCAACATACCTTTCTCTATTGATCACAGTTAAAACAATAAACACATGTATGAATCCTAAACTGAAAAAGATATCACACAGCCTGATTGCTGATGAACTTGTCGATAGAAAAAGTAGCGGATTGCAGCTGAGAGACAAGGTCCTCAAGTTGGGCCGGACTGCAGTAGAAATGTAACGGTTCTTTATCCGTAACAAGCTGGATAGAGTAACGAGGTCCGGCAACATTCCCGCCTTGGCCTGTAACGTAATGAACTGTTACATTGGGCGGATCATGTGATGGTTTGGATAGCAAACCTGTTCAAATACAACAGCTACCAAGATTACCACTCTTCAAGAAGACCGACATATCCGAAGATAGAGTCCCTGCTTAATTAAAGTTAACAGCAAGCATTTTATTAACATTATGACATAGGAAAAAAGTCATATGTTCCATATCGTTTCAACTTGGTACAAACTACGAAATAACAAGAGCTAAAAACGTTAACGAAACTATAAGATTGGGGAATGGCCGTCTTAGCCAAATATCTCACAGCGGCGCTATTTTTACGTGCCGCAACCCCCACGATGACGAAAAATATCGTGGTATACATTTTAAATGCAAGATCACAGTAAAGCGTATACATTTAGTTTCTAGGGCTGCACCATGGTTGGAGTGACGATAGTTTTATAAATACAAAGACGGGGAACACACGAGGGAATTTCCATCAGCATATAAAAGTAGCAAACTAAACTGTCTCCATCTATTTTGTTTAGATGTGTTAACCGCTAAATACCTCCATTATCTCAAAAAACACTGTCCACGAACAGGGCTTCTTGGAGAGTGTCCAAAGATTCTTATTCTTAAATTGTAAAAATATCGACTATAATTAAGTAATAAGTAAATAGGACTCAAGATAAAGTCCCCAGCCCTCCTAACTATCTAAGTACTAATGGACTTAGAGTGTGGATGTGCCAAAAGTTGGCAATTTCCAACCTTTAATCTAGCGATTATTTCCAATCTATGTACATCAATCGAATCTAAAATCAAGTGTACTGTATCGCTAACGACTGTAAAGTTGTAGTAAGACTATATATAATTCTTCAGTCATTAGGGAAGCACACCTGATTTTAGATTTTGTGTATTAGTTATACGCTCTCTTGTCTAAAATTGGTCTTAACTATTTACCCGGCTGCGACTCATGAGGAAAGTTAACGGGGTCATTATTTATCTAGATTTCTTAAAATGTTAAGCTCGTTTTTGCACAACTTCAGATTTATCTGTAGCCATTTACTACTTGCTCAACAGAACGTCACAATTTCGTCGTTTTCCTTTCTCTATTTTCCCGGAAATTCTCCATTATTCGCAAAAAATGACCACCCACGAATGGGCGTAATATCTGCGTGATCTCTCTGCCGATGCTCACTATGACATCAGTACGTCACACAGTTGGTAATAAGGACGATTTCCGGGAGAGTGAAGCAAACAAACATTTATCGGGAGTCAATTATCAGAAACCTTGGCATTACCAGGCAATATATACCTGTAGTAGGAAGAGTAAAGTGGCAATATCCTGGTAGCGCCGTGCTAATTGCCAATATACATGTCACGTGACTAATCATTAAGTAATCAGTGCGATACAGTGGTTGGTAATAGGGAACACACAACAGTGTGTCGTTTGTTGTTGCTTGTGTCGTGCACTTTTTTGTCTACTTCTGCGAAGTTTCTCTTAAAAATTCAGAAATTATTATCGCGCAGGATACCCAGGAAAGTAGATTGTAACACAAATATGAAACGTTCAGGAGCTGTATTAAGGTATTGATGATTTCCTGAATAGTTGCATGATAAAATGCATTGTTCCAGACAACGTCTGGTTAGGGTCTGGTTTAAACATAGGTTCGATTTCAAACTATTTTCTGTTGATTTGTGAAAAGTCTGACTAGAAAAGGTTACAGCCCTTGTCGTTTTTTCGAAAGTTGAAGTGACTACCTACCCTTATGTGCCAGCTATTTCTCAATTGGTACACTGGTGGCTTTCTAAATATACAATGGAGACTTATTGTCGATTTAAAATAGCTTAGTAAATGTTAAAGATTGAAATAAACTGACTAAACACTCGCAGCTCTACAGTGGTTAACAGTGCCTTAGCTCACGGTAATACAGCCGTGAAAGCAACCATGAACGTACAAATGTAGCGACCATGTATCCCCAACGTTCACGGGAACAAACCCCAGTTAGAGGAACGTAATCTAAAAACGTAATCTAAAAACGTAATCTAAAAACGTAATCTAAAAACGTTATCTAAAAACCCGGGATTACGTAACCACGTTTAATCACCTAACCCCTCTTTTTTCTGCCGACAAAATTAGCGC
The DNA here is from genome assembly GCA_000226015.1 of Mnemiopsis leidyi. NCBI lineage: Eukaryota > Metazoa > Ctenophora > Tentaculata > Lobata > Bolinopsidae > Mnemiopsis > Mnemiopsis leidyi. Next base: position 202,604 of record JH153709.1, on the reverse strand, counting down.
TTTAGTTGTACTTCACTAACAGCTCACATTAGCGGTATCCGCCAAGCTACCATGAAGTTGACGTTTCTACTAATAATACCGAGCTGCTGTGTTTATAATTAGATCCCGTCTCCCTGGCCAATTACTAGAAATTCGAACGGTTAAATTCGACGTTGCCTTTCGGGAAAACTTGCATGGTTGTGCTTGTGGTCTTTTGGTGTTCTGACTTGATTTACGATATCAATTAAAATAAGTATTTTGGCAAGGGATCACAAACGGCCTACTGATTGGCCTTACCTAACTTCTCATAAATTAATCGGCACTCGCTGTCGAATCTTTCTAGTTTCTGTCACATAATCTTCCCCAAAATAGTTTTCTCTGTGATATTCTCCATATTTACTAGGACGAGTTTTGCTTTGATATTGATTTATAACTTGTTTATAGGGCACGATATTTATACACTGTTAAGCGATTATGCAAAGGAAACGTTTGATCAAATTGACTGTGGTTTATAATTTCTAGGAGATACTGATATTCGATGGAAGTGCAATTTGCATTTTATATTGTGATTACTTTGATTTCCTTCATTGCTATAGGTAAGACATGTTTTTAAGAGCCTTTTTTCACCGGAAATTTAAGAGTTTAAGAGAATTTATGCTTTCAGTCGAGTTTAGTAATATAACAAAAACTTAAAGAAGTCCTGCAAAACATAACACGATTAACTTCCACAGTTGCGAACACGGTGATATTTGTCCTGGTGATAAAGAAGAAGAAGCTGAAACCACACAGCTACATAGCCGTGCTAGCCCTGATAGACTTCAGCACCGCCACCGTCTTCCTCACTCTCCACTACCTGAAACAGTGCACCGCCGCGCTCTACGTTCTGGGTCTCCTATCTCGGCTCAGTTTCGTCCTCCTGACGGTCATATCGTGGGAACGTTACAGCGCTGTCCGCTTCCCCCTGCGGTACAGGTTGTCTTACCACAGGTTCTGGCAGATGATGGCGTGGCTGCTAGTTCCGCTGGTGTTGTTTGTAGCGCTCTACACGTGGGGGGTAAGCAAGGACCTGGGGAGGACGCGCTGGGAGGAGGAGGTCGGCATGTGCATGCTGGTCGAGTTCAAGAAGGGGATGGAGATCAAGATCATAGAGACGACATCCTTGCTCTTTCCTTTTCCTTTGTTAGCTGTCATGACGTATTGCTATGCGTACATTTTCAAAGAGTATCGCCGGCACATCAGACACCCGGTGCAGCGCGCAGTACACCGCGAAGAAGCTAAAGCGTCCATGCACTCCTGCGGGAGCTCCTGCCAGAGTCTACACAAGCTTGCTAGCGGAGACAGTAACAACATTTTCAGAGTCCTACCAGGAACCTCTCCCTGCGTCGGTCTCAGACAAGAAGTCAGGTCTCTTGTAGGACCCTCGCCGCGTCCCCTCAGTTGCAGCAGTGTAGGACACACTCGAGCCATCAAGTGTAGATCTCTCTCTCCCACCGCGGCTAGGGACATCAAACTGACATTAGGTAGAGAGTTGTCTCTATCGTCCATTAGACGAGACAGATCGAAGTCTCTGCACGTCTCTAGTGAACCGCGGGTGCACTCCGCAGAACAGCTAGACCAATACATCGGGGACGTGGAGCGGCGCAAACAGTTCAGTGTAGCCATATCTCTGTTAGCTGTGATAATGTTCAACCTACTAACCTGGCTCCCCTACTGTATCAACTACCTGACTCTAACTCTGGACGTAGTGGAGAGAGTGAAACCTCTAGCTAGCGCCATCATGTACAGTTTTCTATACAGCTCAGTTGGTTTCAACACCATCATCTACTCGTCCCGGTGCAGGGACATAAAGGAGGAGTTCGGGAGGGTGGTGGAGAGGGCTAGGGAAGTGATAGGGGGACGAGACAAGAATGTGAGAGTACTCGTCACACCTGACAAGAACCTTCACATGGTCATTGATGAGGTGGAAAGTAGTGGCGGGAAGGTACAATGATGTTGAAATTTTTAATTGAGAAGATACTGATTAAGCAATTAGAAGGAATTTGAAGTCGCAAGCGGAATTTCTCACTTACTTACTTACTTTTAGAAATTTCTGAACGTCTTTTCTCACTGTTATAGCATTTTAACAGATTTAACACATTCCGAGCATTTTGTTTGAGGAAATCAATCAAATTAATACGGTATTTTGAGTCAAGGCCGCCTTGTCGAGTTGAAAATTAGGGGCTAATTAATATTGAAGTACCCACGTTAAATAATATAAAATCTTACTCAACAAAGTAAAAAGTTATTCAGCCATTTTCACTGTGTATTTATTTACAAACTGTAAATCATCAATAAAGTTTTAACTTGAGGTACGGTTGTCAATGACTTTTAGCTAACCTCTGGCAAATTCCAGCTTCCACCTTACATCAAGGATAGATCCGTTACCGGGCTTAGTACCAGCCAGAACAGACTTGAGGGTCAAGTGTTTGACCTTGTGAGACGCCAAAAATCTGGAGACTCGTTCTGGCGGTAGCTGCAGATCCTGGAGGACTTCACTGATTGTTCCAGCGTTTACGTTTCGTCTACAAGCCTGAATGTGAAAGTCTGTACGTCTATAAAGTCAAGGTTATAAAATCCCTCGAAATAAGAAATGAAATTGCGAACAAAGATTGGTCATTGAAAATGGGACTTTTTCAAAATGTACCTCAGATATGAATAGCATCAAACTATCGACAATCTCATTAATCTGATTCACATCACCCAACTTCTTTAAAAGCTCCTGAAAAATTCGCGCTACTTTAGAATTACGCTTAATTCGTGAAAACCACCAAAAAGAGATCTATAATCTAAGTCAAGATGAATCCTAACAGACGTCCGTTTTAAAACTTCTTTACCCTAATTGACGTGACGTCAAGACAGCACTCTGAAGACAATCACAATAATTCACCTGAGTAGTAGTTTTTCCGGAGAGAGTATCGTACACCCCATCTACTACGTTAGCGAAGCTGGAGTTCTCCAGCTCCCCCAGATAACACATACCATCCAGGACCACGCTCGGTACTTCCATTTCAGAGAGGTATTTCTGGTATGTGCTACATGCTCTAGTAAGGTGAGTTAGTTAGGGTCGAGTAAGTTGTTGTGAAATTAAGTAAAATTGACAAGTTATAACAGAAGTCGATAAAGATCTCTTACTTATACGATTTTTTTAAATTTGAATTTTGGACGTTCATTTTAGCTGACCTATATTTTCAAGTATCCAGTTTACTTTCAGTCACCGAAGACAGTGAATGACTATTCCCCCGTGCTCCAAATAAAAGCCTCAATTCCAAGTCAGGACCACATCAATACATCGCCCAAGTAAGGCCTGGCGCCTGGAACTAAGGTTTCCGCACACAAAACGTGAAATTTGAGCTGAGGATTAGCGGATAAGAACGAAACATGCTATAATGTAGACTCCATGTTGACCTCTAGCGGTTTGTGTGGAGAGTACTCATTATTGAAATTTTATACGTGGAATAGGTGGGAATGTGTCAGATATTCTAGATATGTGATATGGAGACAGTGAGGTGTCATCAGGATTACATTGTTTTCTTAATGTCTTAAAGAACTGACACAATGAAATTGACTAAACACTGTATTTGTGGCATTAATATTTGCCGACTCTATGTAGTATTTGCAGGGATCAGGACTCGCAATTTTTATCAAATTTTCACCCCGTTATCGGTGAAATTAAATACGTCCTAAAATTCCAATTTACAAACAGGATCAGAGGTTGAAATCGCAGTGAAACAGGTAATAAACCATGTCAAAATGATAATCTTGCACGATCTTGTGCGATATTACAAGTACATAGTATCGATCGTATTTTTACTCTAAATTCACAAAATCTTAAAGAATTTTACAAAAATGTTTAATTGTAAACAAAATGACAAATGTCTGCTATATCCGTGTCGTTGTTACTTGCTAAGTTTGCCGCGCTGAATAAATAAACTGACAAATGGTAATTATATAATATCATTTCTGAAGAGGTAAACCGTCAAGGGATCGTAAAATAATAAATCTGGTTAAAACTTTTAATAATGTTTTACTATTATAGATCTATCTTTAAAGTTTTTAAAATCAGAACTATAAAAACTGTAACAATCTGTTTACTTTACCAAGTCCAGTTCAAAATGTCACATTTCTTGTCAGCGTCAAATTTCACTGAAATGTCACAACACTTTTACTACCAATCTCAACTTAGTTCTGATGTACAAATTAATATCAAAATCTCGTCTTTATTTCGCAAACGGATTAAACAAAATCAACGCTCACGCAAACTAAGTCAATAACAATAAGATTTTGAGCTTAATAAACTTTAAAATTTAATAAAGTCTGTGTCTTTATAAAATCTGAATACAGGGTAGGGGTGCAGGGAATTTTCTCATAGAAAAAATCGGGGAAAACATTTCATCAATACTTCATCGTAATATCGTTATATCTTATATGTCCAGTCTTTTCTTTTATCTCGCTAAAACCGTCACGCTACACGGCTTCTCTTTACTCTTTAGCATCATTATGTTGTGCCCGCTGATAGTCAACATGGTAACCAGTACATTAGTAACCATGGTAACAACTGTATAAGTAACCATGGTAACAACTGTATAAGTAACCATGGTAACAACTGTATAAGTAACCATGGTAACAACTGTTTAAGTAACCATTGTAACAACTGTTTAAGTAACCGTGGTAACAACTATATAAGTAACCATGATAACAACTATATAAGTAACCATGGTAACAACTGTATAAGTAACCATGGTAACAACTGTATAAGTAACCATGATAACAACTATATAAGTAACCATGGTAACAACTGTATAAGTAACCATGGTAACAACTGTATAAGTAACCATGATAACAACTGTATAAGTAACCGTGGTAACAACTATATAAGTAACCATGATAACAACTGTATAAGTAACCATGATAACAACTATATAAGTAACCATGGTAACAACTGTATAAGTAACCATGATAACAACTATATAAGTAACCATGGTAACAACTGTATAAGTAACCATGGTAACAACTATATAAGTAACCATGGTAACAACTATATAAGTAACCATGGTAACGACTGTATAGTTAACCATGGTAACAACTGTTTAAGTTACCATGGTAACAACTGTTTAAGTAACCATTGTAACAACTGTATAAGTAACCATTGCATGGTAACAACTATATAAGTAACCATGGTAACGACTGTATAGTTAATCATGGTAACAACTGTTTAAGTAACCACGGTAACAACTGTTTAAGTAACCATGGTAACAACTGTATAAGTAACCATGGTAACAACTATATAAGTAACCATGGTAACATCTGTGTAAGTAACCATGACTACTACCAGCTAGCAACTCCCGACACTGCGAGGAGGACTGTTTGAATGTCCGGAGACGTTACTAGGTCTGCTACTGATAACGTCCTCTCTACTCCCCCTGTATGAAGATACCACTGATCCAGGGTGCTGGCTGGGCGTGGTTACTCCATCTCGACCCCGCCCAACTCTGTCGCTCGTCGAAATGGTACCGTTCGAAGCACGGTGATTGGTCGAAATAATTCCGATCGGAGCGTGGTTATTAGCTGACGGGGAGTCACGAGGTATGGATCCAGCGTTTAGATTGGGGGAAATGTTCTCGACCGAGGTGTGGCGGGAGCTGGAGTTGTTCGACTTGTAAGCAAACTGTTTGCTGCGGAGCATTCCCTCGCAAATTTTTCCGACACTCTGAAAAAAGTTAAGTTATCAGTGAGTGGGTGGTTAGTCTCCAGCACAATGTAACACAATCAGCGGTAGCGCCAGCTGTCACATCAATGGTTAACTGTCTCAAAATCCTGAATATTGTCTAAAATGAATGTCTCGAAGTAAATCAGGGCGAAAAAATCAAAAGCTTAACAAGCACGTCATGGTTCTTATTTTCGTCAGAGTAAAATAATGATCTGCTGATGGGCAATCGATATGTGCCGACAGTTACCAATTGGGAGCACCCCATTCACAAGGTCTGTGCTGGACCACAATTTCCGTGGTAAAAACAGAAACTCAATCTCATGAAGAATATTGTCACATTGCACCACGGCCAGGTTGGTTATCTAAGCTATAGCTCTGTTGCGGTTTTAGCTGATGAGGTTGCAAATTTATCGGTTTATTTCGGAGGAAAGGGGGTCGCTGTTTAATAGTCTCTCAGACTCGGCTTCAACTATCTTAATGCTTCAAAGGGAGGTTGAAAACAGACAAAAATATAGGGAAAAATTAAACCTAATGACAAGATTGTTTGTAAAACCGACGGGACATTATTGCGCACAACAAGAATTTCAGGACAGTTTGCTTTCGTTAAATGTTCCAAAATAAAAAACCAGACGGATAAACCACCACGATTTAACGTCCCTAAAATAATCATGTTACAAATGACATAATAAGCCGTGCAGTGTGCAAGCACTGCGCCCCGACAGCAAACTTAGTTGTGATAAGTCACAGTGACCCCACCAATAGTGTATTGGTGGTTGTAATAAAATTTAACACTGCGCGGTGCACAATAGATCGTGCAATACAGCACATATTTTAAAGTATACACCACACCAAAATTTCGTCATAGTAACCACGTGACGTCACAGTATCCACGTGACGTCACAGTAACCACGTGACGTCACAGTAACCACGTATAAAAGAAGACGCCGTGTTACCCACCTGGAAAGCAGGTTTCCAGTCTTGGAGGTATTCCGTGTGGTACGGTGTAGTGATCTGGTCTCCCGCGTTGCTCGCGCCAGATCCTAGGGAGCTAAACGCGCTGTCTTGATCTCCTGGTAGTAGGACTGTTAGTTCAGACCTCCCGGTAGTAGGACTGTTAGTTCAGACCTCCTGGTAGTAGGACTGTTAGTTCAGACCTCCTGGTAGTAGGACTGTTAGTTCAGACCTCCTGGTAGTAGGACTGTTAGTTCAGACCTC
>JH153709.1:173628-195210 GCA_000226015.1 Mnemiopsis leidyi | reverse complement strand
GTAGGACTGTTAGTTCAGACCTCCTGGTAGTAGGACTGTTAGTTCAGACCTCCTGGTAGTAGGATTGTTAGTTCAGACCTCCTGGTAGTAGGATTGTTAGTTCAGACCTCCTGGTAGTAGGATTGTTAGTTCAGACCTCCTGGTAGTAGGATTGACCAATGATAAGCCAGATACGACCAATAAATTCCGAGAAAAAATTGTCAAGTGATTCAAAAGACTTCCGACTCCTTCTAAAGAATTATGACGTCCATTATCGTTATATACATTTAAGTATGATATAAGTCAATTCAATAGGCCCTTAGTTTGGGCAGCCTTAAGAAAAAGACTGAAAACAAATCTCTCTCTCTATAAAAGTAAAAGGTGGATAATATTTACAGACAGCGCTGTTCGAAAAAATGGAAGCTCTGATTCCTAAAATAAACTACTGGACAGCTAAAATGTGATGGCGAGACTTAGCACATTAACATAAGTGTTTCCATGATAATACTACAACAACTTTCTGGATGACTGTAGTCTCCAACACAATGAGGCGGCTCGTTGAAATTTCATAAAGCTCTCCCAGTGTATGGTGCCTATCTATTAAAGTAGAACATTTAATTATTAAGTTCAGACTGTAAATGTGGAAAACTCGCAGTCTAATCTGAATAAAATCTTTATGTTTACAGTATTTCTGTTAATGCTAAATATACATTATAATCTATAAACCTATTTGATGTTAAGCAATATTGAGACAGTGAACACGCTAGAACTATTCAATTATATCTCCCTCAAGCCGGACATATAACACTCTCTTAAGTACTCTACTACAAGGCACTAACTAATTCTAACTGATGAGTAATAACACGTAAATGTAAAGCTACTACTCCCGCCAAACAATACTGCTAACACCCCGTCTCATTAAGATTAGATTGAACTGTGCACGCTCCACTGCTATCACAAACTCCTCCTGTAGATCAAAGTGAGGGTGTCATAACAATCAATCAGCTCCAATATTCCCCGGACTTGCCATCGATCAGCACACGGCCTGCCTGGCACAGATAACTTACTTAATCTGCTTGGTATCGTTTAACGTTTATATAACAGTAGGACACAATTTTGTTCAATATTTATCTACCAGGACTAGGAGATTGGCTAATAGTGGATTTGACCTATACGAATCGTTTAATTGGCACTTGTGACACATTGGTACCAAAAATACAGAAAATGAGCATCTCCATGGATACGAGCGTAAAGGAACAAATTTCTATTCAACCTATTGAGAAACTTGTCTAATTCACCGAACCAAATACCACTTTTATCAACGTGACTTGATTCATCACTCAAGTAGAGGTGTTTGAAGCTGGTAACCAACTCTGAAACTAAATATCTACCAAGAAGGATGAAAGTCTAAACTTAGGAGGAAAACGCGGGACAATTTCTAGTGTAGATTGAAAGTCGATATAGTACGCTGCACCCTATTGTCGTCGGACTGTCTTTCGGAGAGTGACGGATTTTCTGGAATTCTGGAAAAGGGACTGACTACTTGAGATCGAGGGTTTGTTCAAGTCTAGTATTTAAATCCTAATTTTAATCCTCTCAACAGTACAGTCTTATAACATACTTTGATCATCATTATTTGTGGCAGATATCAAATGAAAATTGTTACTTTCTAACATTTTTAAACTCCGGTATCGGAAGAGTCCGACAGTAAAGGTAGACTGTCGGGACTTAAATAGAATTAATCTTTCAGATTTGGGAGATTTAATTTTTCAAAATGATATAATTAACTTATGATAGTCCTAAAATACCAGACTTAGTACGCAAATGGTACAGAGGGGATGGTGAATACATATCCGTGTTTTACTGATTACATTTTATAAACGAATTTATAATCTTAGAAAAGTTTCGATTTTGGAAATTCTAATTTAGACGACAAATTGACGACAGTTAAAAGGCATGAATTACAAAAGAAGGACGTCCTACGTTAAATTTCTCATTCTTACTGGTCTAATTCCGCAAGAGAAAAATTTGGATCGTACCTAAAAAATGGGTCGACTTGTTGTTGACGACACTGACATCGTCGTCAATTTCAGAGAGTTTGTTGAAGAGACTGTGAGCATCGATAACTGCGTCTCCTTCTCCTCCACCTGAAATGTACTGGTATTAGATCTCGTTGCTATTGGCAACCCCTACATTAAAGTTGCTGAGTCAATATAATGTAGATTATGATTGCTTACTTACGGCTAAATAAAAATGTAAGCCTGTAAAAGGCTTGATGAAAATCACGGTAAGATTTAAATAAGTACTACTATATATACTGTACCAGAATCTTTCATTCAACCGGACTTAGTATAGAGAGATTTCTGTATTATAAAGAGATTTCTGTTCATGATTTTTGAAAATTCTCTTTGCAAAATTCAGAAAGGTCTGTGAATAGCCTAAAAATCTTAACAAGATATGAATACTCAGCCCAAAATATTTTGAATTCCGCGGTGAACCTGCGCAATATTTTTAGACGGCCATTGTTCTCTCTAAATTAAAACCCTGTGCATAATTCAGCAGGTCCTGAGACCTGAATAGGTGAAATCTAATTATAGGATGAATAAATTCAGTGGAAACAGCTCCCACGCCATCAGTACAAAACCCCAACACAAACCCTGGTTTCCAAGTCCCAGTGAAGCAGGTAAATTGGTTAAGTAATAACGCTGTTATCTGCTGCTGGGAGAGAGCTAACTACGCTAACTCCCAGTCATTCCCAGTCTTGTGAGAGAGAAGTTTAGTGGAGCGAGGAGGGAACCTCTAGTGTCTTTGAGATGCAGGGAATGTGATTGGTGGAGAGTGACCCACGTGACGTGATTGGCGGCCTGTGATTGGTCAGTGGATCTACACGTGACGTGAAGGGTTGTTGTACAAACTAGCAATGTGGAAAATGCACTGCTATGTAACAGTAACCTAAGGTAATCACTTATATTTTGAACTCACTCTCATAATCGCACCTATGTTCTTTGAACCGTCTCAAACAAATGTACACATCGGCAAGTGATACAGTGCGGAGATCAAAGAAAGTTGTAACTCTCAGAAGTTTGCTAGCTAAGTAGCTAGTATTTACTGTCCAGGATCAAGACATAATTAGTTGTCTTAGTTAAATACGGAACAACGAAAATGTCTTCGTAGAGATGTCAATCAAACTGGGCTGATGTTCGTTTTAATTGCTCCGACAACTAACACGGAAACGTGACAGTTGTCGCTTAAACTTAGTAAAAACAAAATATTAGACGTAAGAATTTTTTGGGAATTCGGACAATTATTCATCGTGTGACAGCGATTCAACAATAAGAAGCCATACATGACTACTCAATTTCGGGAAACGCCCATCACATGATAAAGAAAATTTCCGACTCTTCAAGAATTAGGACTTCCATGTTTTCGACTCTACTCCAAGAATTGGGACGTCTATGAAAGAAGGACTCACCCTCACTGCCGAACACAAGAATTGAGTCTATGAAAGAAGGACTCACCCTCACTGCCGAACACAAGAATTGAGTCTATGAAAGAAGGACTCACCCTCACTGCCGAACACGTGGACACTCTCGTAGCTCCCACTTCTAGGGACGGAGCCAGCTAGTCTGTGTGGTATTGCTGATACTTGTACATCGTTCCGCATGTCTGCAATAGTGTTGTTGGTAACCAGTTTAATTTTAAGCTTTTTTAGCAGATGTAATCATTTGACAAGCTGAACCATTTAAAAAGCATGTCTGCAATAGTGTTGTTGTTAACCAGTTTTACTTTAAAGCTTTTTTAGTAGATGTAATCATTTGACAAGCTGAACCATTTAAAAAGCTTGTCTGCAATAGTGTTGTTGGTAACCTGTTTTACTTTAAAGCTTTTTTAGTAGATGTAATCATTTGACAAGCTGAACCATTTAAAAAGCTGAGCGATTATATCAATAACCTTTTACGATACTATCTTTAAACAATTTATCTAGGAGGGAAGCTTTTATCGTTAAAATCCTTGCTAAAAAAGATCACATTATCGCATATTTGTCACGTAGATATGTACATTCTGAATTGAATCTAAGTGAGCTAAGACTTAAAAGCTCTTATCTTTCATGGAATTTCGGCACCGAAATTGTATACTGGTGCACATAGGAGTAACAGTGACTGCGACATAATACAGTCTGATAACGAAATGTATAGCGACATGTTGTATTTAAATCCCTACTTGGCTACAGATAAGATATTTCCTAATTGGTAAATTGATAAACGAAAGCAGTTGTTGAGTGGTTTAGATAAGACATTGGAAAAGAGTCAAAATATTGCTATGCCAGGCAGCCGAAATTGCAAAAGCGGCGAATAATTTATGAACAGGGCCGTGAAAAATATCCTTGTGTTTGACTAACCAGATAGTACAGTAGAAACGCTCATCTTGTGCGGAACAGTCTTGTCTCTAGAGTTGAGGTAGTTGGGAGGTGAGCTGGTCAGATAGGCAGGGTCCGCTAGTTCGTATATGGGTGTGTCTGTGTAACCAGTACCGAGCTGGGGTGGGGGTGTGTTTCACAATGTGGTACACAATCAGGTATCTAGTTCTGATACACGTGTTACGAGATATAATGTTATCTAGTTCTAATTAAAAATTCCTGATATTATCTCCCTACCTCATCCTGTCTGTAGGGTACAAGGTTAACGTTCCTCTTCATATCCACCATGTCTTTCAGGATAATATCCGGCTCACTACTCACATATCCCCCGTCTGTTGTCACAACCTGCCGATAACAGATACTATCAGTTTTATGTGACATTGTGGGAGCTCATGATGGAATAGCAACACTTAACAAGAAGTGCCGGTATTATTAGTCAGCTCATGTGGTATGTGTGCTTTCTCGGGTAATCACGATAAGGATCATCTTCAAATTTAGAAGGGTTCTTTTGAGAATGCTTTGAACACGATTATGCGAAGGACCAAATACCCTGAATGTTTAGTTTTATAGAATACCGGGCATTTTCTAAATTTATTACAAACGAAGTTATGAGCACAGTGACAAATTTCATGACGTCTGTAAAAGTTTTACTGATTTTTTCCGATTTGGGACTTGATAAAAAGCCATACAACTTTCAAAGAGTTTCCATTTCATAGATAAGATTTAAAAATTCTCCTCAAATCTCAACTTTTTCAAGGATTCCTTTATCAGGACGCGTGATATTACACATGCGGAATATGCACGGATACATAGCACAACGTACACATTTCACCTACACTTCCACCTTGACAGAAAGGTCACGCTCCTTCAAGTTTCCATAACAACCACTACATCATCTAATTAGGTTTTCAGAAGCTCGGGCAGCCCTAGAAGCACTCAGCTCCTCAATGGTACGTACTTAATACAGCACTGAATTACGCGTTGGCAATGGAGTTGTTCATTTAATCGCAATTAATCTGACACTTTATTCAATTTAGCTGTATGTTATTACGAAGTAGGGAGCACGTATACAGTTACACGACTGTAAGGACAGTAGTAGGTTGGGGGGGTATTTTCGTACCCTATTTAGGAGTACCGCTGGTATTTTCTCAAGTCAAGGGTCATTGAGGAAACTAGAAGTTGGAATGTTAAAAATGTTTAGGGCCAACTATGACGACAACAAGAAGAAGCTTGTTCGGAAATCTAGCCTACATCTAATGCTTGTTCTATCTTTCTCATTGTAGGTCTATTAGTGAATATTCAATCCGCTGATAATAATCGCAGGTGCAGATTTGTTAGCAAAAGTATAGAATGATTAAAATGACATTAAGATTCATTTTGTGGAACAAAAAGTTGAATAAGTGCAAAGTGCTGTTAAATGAAGTGTTTATTTGACTTTTCACAAGTGTCCACACCCTCTCACACAAACGTCAAACAAAAGTTGAGAATTGTAGATTTGAGGCCCAATCAGGCGAACAACTCCAACAATTTGGAGAGTTAATGAAATCAAGGAGAACTCTGCTTCACTACAGGGTTCTAACCGTGAGGAGGGGAGTTCTGACAACTTCTGGTGGATTCTACACTTTATTACCTAAGTAAGTTCATTAGGTTATCTCCTGACACCACTCACCCGCCATTACCCCCGTCTTCTCTTAATCTTTCATGGCTAAATTTTAAACTGTCTCTAGCACGGAATTGCCAGGTTTAACATTCTACTGATTTACAAGCCATTTTTGTGATAAGACCAGCAACCTGCATTTTTTCCATCCTCATGCTTTTTTGCCGAAGGCAAAAAAGCAAAGGAATGGTTTAAAGTGGTGGCTGTGAGAGGGGGTAGGGTTAGCCGGGTTTTCCGAATCACAGCCCTGGCAGTTAATTCTGTACAGATTTTTGCATCAAAGGGTAGATTCATGTCTAGCTAATCGATTTAGAACGGTACCAAGTTCATTGGATAAAATCATGTTTGATTATTGCGATTGAAAGGTCGGCGTTCACAAAAGCGGTCCGCTTTTTTAGAGGTGCATAATTGCTTTTAAGAGGTGCATAATTGCTTCACATAATGCCGTCTGAAAACGCGCGCTAAGATGCGCGCGTTTCCATGGAGATTTTCACTCCTGAATTATCGTGCAATTAACAGTCCACAACACTGAAAACTTTGACGTTTGATATCTTTAGCTGTGATTAAATTTTTTGGCGCGGTAAAAAATTATATATAGAACCTCATGTCTGGTTTAAGACCGCAACAATAACAAACTATTATTATTTTGCCATCAGGTACCAAACAATAACCTGAGGAAAAATTAAAGATCTTTGATCATTACGGATTATGCGTTCCAAATTACTTTTTTGATGATTATTGTGATAATATAACCGACCTCACCTCGGAAGCAGGATGAAAAATATTAGAAGTATTTCTTTTATATCACTGGTGTATGTTCTTTATACTTATGCGATTTATAACTATATCTAAAATCAAATGCGAATGCTTTGTTTAATGTTCATATTTCTCAGTATGAGGATGGAAATATAAAGCGTCCGCCTGAGACCTAACTAAGCGGGCGCAATTCTTGTTCATACTTATGACACGTAATAACATAGCAGGACTATGACACACATCTCTACAAACAAGAATTACAATGGTAGAGGAACTTACCCGGCCGTCTTTTCCCGTGTACGCAGTGGGATTAACAAATGTCAACTCTTTGGACCCGGACTTGGACTTCTTCCTCCGTATAACAACGACAAACACAACAATCACCAGGATAAGAAATAGTATCCCACCTCCTGCCGCAGCTCCAATCAGCACTATCTGTAACACAGGGTTATTACAATATGATATGGTACCGTCTTACAATATCCAGCTATTAGGGTGGTAGCACCTAGAAAAGACGCCCGACAACCTCAATTAAAAAACTTAAGAAAAAGTTGCAACCCCTATAGTTTGACCACATGAATGTTGGTATACGACGTAAACTTTAACGAAGAATCCATTGGCGACTTGACCTTTGAGATTTGCAATTAGAAATTGGACACATCCAGAAACTGGGATAAGTTACAAGAGGTCGATTCTGGACATTGATGCTCAAAGATTACCGAACTTGCAAAATAAATCCTAGCATAAATATGACGATTATGTGCGAATGTTGCAAATCCTAGAAAGTTTATAACAACACAAGTAACACGTTCCAACATACCTGATCATTTCCAGGGACGTACGGGTCGATGTAAATATAAACAGTAGCGTTAGCAGACCGGCTGTCCCGGTCGTTAACAGGGCTATCTCTCACCGTCACATTTAGTTGGACTGACGAGTATTGTGGTGCTGAAAAGGGACAGTTTAGTTGAACTGACGTTTAGTTGAACTGACGAGTATTGGGGTGCTGAAAAGGGACAGTTTAGTTGAACTGACGTTTAGTTGAACTGACGAGTATTGGGGTGCTGAAAAGGGACAGTTTAGTTGAACTGACGTTTAGTTGAACTGACGAGTATTGGGGTGCTGAAAAGGGATAGTTGAAACTTGAAATGGGGGCTGAAGTTGGACCGACAGTTTGGGAGACTATCTACCGAATAAACATGATAATATTGATAATGATATCATGTTTTTAAAAACAATCCAATCGCGTATTAATTTTAGAATCTAAGTTATAATGGAGATGTGATGACGTCGACCGCAATGTCTTCTGTCTAGCCGTTAACATGAAGCCGCACCGAATTAGACAGTTTGTCTAGAAACTTTAATCAGCAAATAAATGCTGATTTAAAGTAAGCAATGATTGGATCTGACTACATTGACAACTGTCTAGCCCTCACAGGACTAGACGTAGTGTCTACTGTCTACTGTCTAGTAGTCTAGTCTACTGTCTGGTACACTGTCACCACATGTCTAAACGTCTAAAGACGAGCCAAAGTGAGCTGCAGATATAAATGTATTTTGCAAACGAAAAGTCGTTTGTTTAGCAGCTTTATAGATCTTATATAGCTCAGTGAAATAAAAGTCATTTAAGACTTTATTTATGACGTTCCATAATAATAGTTGCTAAAACCGCAATTTCTATTTTTAGAATTCATGTCAAATAACAAAATACACTGTATAGTTTTAATCTTTAGTTTATACAAGGAACAAGCTTAAGATCGACAAGTGATCGTCTACACATAGCACTAATCCTTATCCAGCCTTCTAGCACGTTTTTTGATGATGCTAATACTACACTAGCCACTTCGATTCTTTCAAAATGCAATGCATTTTAGTTCTAGTCGATGGTTCGATTTTGCACTTAAGTTTTAAAAGAACTCATAATATCTTGACTTGAATGTTGATCTGGGCACAAACCTTTCACCTAACGACTTATCAGTAAAATACAAGTTCCTATTTAACTTACATGAGGAATCAGTGCTTCTTTTTGAAGCATTTTCTTCGTCCACACTTCGTTTCCGCCTGCTTCCCTCGGACTGCTTCAGTTGTATTATCTCACCCGTGTTCCGCTTTATCAGCCAACCTGGAAATAAGCATTTTTTTTATTTCATCTTAGTTATTTCGTTAAATATTTACCACTTTATTTAGTGGACATTGTTCCAGAGAATAGGTATAAGTTTATCCCGCAAATTAAATGAAAACAATATTTCCCTAGGCAGCCATGGTACGGCTTATCGTCGTGGCAGCGATATTGTCAGTAGCATCAAGCAAGAAATTGACGAACAAAGAATGGGAACAATTTGAAGGTGCCACAGATGAAGATTTGATTCTAGGACACCCAGCAGCCATTAACGCCAGGAAGATGGCTCTACTCATGAAAAGACAGGGAGTTGTCTCCACTTGCCGTTACATTCTCTTCAAGGAGAAGAAGAACTTCTGGGACGCCCGAGACGCCTGCAAGAAAATCGAATGGCCGTTTTCCCACAAGGGGGCGTGGCTGGCTGATGTACATACCATGGACGAGAACATGGACATCAGGATCTTGCTGCAGATCGCTAATGGTATCCATGATGTTGGATCGCACTACAACCGGACGAACTGGGCTTGGATTGGATTGGAAAAGACAAAGAACAACAATTTCTTGCTGTCGAAAGATGAACGTGGGACAGAAAACTTCATCCCAGAGGAGTGGCAATGGCAGGACGGGACACATCCTAATTTCACACACTGGATGAGGGCTATGCCTGATCAAGAATACAAGCGGCCCTACAGGGACTACCAGAGGTTTGTACAAGTCAACAAGAGAGGAAGATGGGACGACACTTTTGGAGCCATAGAGGCGCCTTATGTGTGCAACTACTGCGGGCGATACATCGTAATCGCTGAACACGTTACATGGCCACATGCCCAAAAACTCTGCGAATCGTACGGCCTCACTTTGGCCATCGTGGATAGCGAACATGACAACATTGAGCTTAACTTCGCAGCAAATGCCACCTTCGGTCCCATTCCAGAGGAAAAGCGTTGGGACGACAGCAACTGGATCTGGCTAGGAACTCACGAAGTGATGGATGACGCGGGTGTGGGGACAGGAGAGTGGGTGCACCACAACGGGGACCCTCTAAAATGGAGCCCCAAATGGGACAGGAAAAGGCAGCCTGACAACTGGGTTAAGAAGAGGGGCGAGCAGCAGGTGGTGGCATTTTCCCGGTTGAATACTAAGTGGGATGATTCATTCCCCTGGAGGAAACGGCCGTTCGCCTGCATGTGTCCTTACCGATCCTGCAGCTACGATCATGCCTTCAAAGGTGGGCCAGGAACGGGGGAAAAAGAAGCCCCTAATTTGAAAAAAGTGAAGGGTTAGAAAAAGGGACAATAAACATTTTTATTGAGAAGGAACTTTGAGTAATGATGACTTTACGAAAGTTCATACATAAATTCAAAAACTATGTACTTATTTAGGTTCCGATAATGCTTTAAAGATAGATAGTAATTAGTGCAATGCTTTTTGAGAATATCCGAAAAATAATTGATTTGATTTGATTGATTAACCTTAAACTTGAGTAATAGAATTAGTAGATGTGACGAGGACTATTACCACCAGCAATCCAAATAATGGCTTACTTCACCCTCACAGCATGACAATTTGCAACCAATTAAACAACATGTTGCACTAGGTTGCATCTCCATGATAAACTTTGTTAATATAAATAACCGGCTTGATAAAGGGGACAGGTCACTAGGAATTCCTGTCATCAGCAGCTCCAATCAGTGGATCAAGAACGGTTTATCAGCAATTTGGTGTGGCACACCGACCTCGACAAATAGAAACTTATTGCAGCAGATTATAATGGTGTGTCATTAACAGAGTCCATATTTACAAAATTTGTTATTGTGGCTGTTGTTTATGATCAAAACATAGGGTTGCGTTACGTTATACGTATCTAAGGTCACGTTTGCATCTTATTTTTTTCGATAAATCGGCTATCACTGATTTTATTGTTTATTGCATCGTCGAATAGTTTCGACCTGTCTGGGCCATGGGTCAACGTTGACAAAGCCTGTACTTTTCCGATTTTAAAAAGCACTGTGGTTGATTACTGACGGAGATATTATGTTCAATCATATAAACAAGTTAACTTTTCTATCTTAATGGCTTTGAAAATTGTTTGTCAATAATCTTTCAATCTATAACACGTCTAACTAAAGAATTATGTAGACGAGATTTACAAACAAGCCCCTAGGTAGTAGGTAGATTTATATTTCATAGCTGTTGTGAAATTCGTGGTTAGCGAAACGGCGATAGAGTTACCAAGGGCACATGAGGGACCGTGTGTAATGGAGTTGGTAAGCAGTGGGCCATGAAATGGCGACATATGACGCATATTTTGTGTGGGGCATCTTACAAATGAATTGTCGGCGTGCTATGGACCTTTGGGACTAGTTAAGGTGTTCTAGTTTGCAGAAGATTAAAAATAACTTAAATGTGAGAGAAAAAGCTATAAAAAGTTTGAAAAATTTCAAATAACAATTAGACCTGATTCCTCAGGAAGCCATGTTACGATTTACTTTAGTGGCTATCCTCAACATAGTAGTGGTATCAAGCCAAAAGTTGACAAACAAAGAATGGGAATATTTTGAGGGTGCGACAGATGAAGAAGTCATCGAAGGACATCCAGCTTACATAAACGCTAAGAAGATGTCTCTTCTCCTTAAAAACCAAGACGTAGTCTCTACTTGCCGCTACATCCTTTTTAAGGAGAGGAAAACCTTCTGGGACGCGAGGGATTCTTGCAAGAGAGTCGAATGGCCTTTTACCCACAAAGGCATCTGGTTGGCTGACATTCATACCGAAGATGAAAACACGGACATAAAGATACTGCTGCAACTGGCAAACGGAATTCGCGACCACCGCTCTCATTACGACCGAGCAAATTGGGTATGGATAGGTTTAGAGAAGACTGCCAACAATTCTTTTCTCCTTTCTAAGGATTTAAGGGGACCAAGTAACTTCAACCCAGAAGAGTGGCAATGGCAAGATGGGACACATCCAAATTTCACACACTGGATGAGGTCCATGCCTGATCAAGAATACAAGCGGCAACACAAGGATTACCAGAGATTTGTACAAGTCAATAAGAGAGGAAGATGGGATGACACTTATGGGAGCATAGAAGCGCCATACGCCTGTAACTACTGCGGAAGATATATCGTCGTGGCTGAGCATGTCACTTGGAATCATGCCAAATATCTCTGCGAATCCTACGGGCTAACAATGGCCATAGTGAACAGTGAACGTGACAATCAAGAGCTCGGATTTGCTGCTAACACGACATTCGGGCCGATACCGGAAGATAAACGTTGGGATAACAGCAACTGGATCTGGTTGGGCACGGAGGAGATCTTGGATGAAAATGGAATAGGAACTGGGGAGTGGATCCACCACACTGGTGAACACCTAGCTTGGAGGCCAAAGTGGGACAGAAAGCAGCAGCCCGACAATTGGGTGATGAAAAAGGGTGAGCAGAGTGTTGTGGCTTTTTCTAGACTGAACTGGAAATGGGACGACTCTTTCCCTTGGAGAAAACGACCCTTTGCCTGCATGTGTCCTTACCGATCCTGCAGCTACGATAATACCTTCAAAGGTGGGCCAGGAACAGGAGAATCCGCACCAAGAAGACTGAAGAAAGTCAAAGGATAAGTCCAATTTAAAATTTGCGATTGAATGACACTTTCATACCAAACTATTCTGTTATGATTTTTAGATTGAACTGTTAGATTTTTTTTCAAATATTAGTAAGCTCAGGCTTTGAAATTTCCACTTTCAACAACGAAGAAAAAACTTAGATTTCCATTTTGATGTTTAGTTCGCGAATGACAACTTACTTTTTAATGAATTGTTACTTTCTTGATTGTTGGTTAAGTTTTAAATCGACCAAAAATCGTAATGAATCATCGTTTAAGCGAATCAGATCCTGTAAAACCTTGTTAAACAAAATTATCAATCTTTCTTGGAACTTGGGAAATATCGAATATTCCAAATCATTCCAAACCATGACATTAACGCTTCCTACCCTCCCTACCCTCTCCACTAAACATGCCTTAATGTTGAGAGGAACTACAGCATACAGTTAAAACCACTGACACCTGCGACCAGATCATTCGCTCCTCCTTCGTGCGCCCTGAATGCGGATGTCGTTGATTTGGCCCTCTTCGAAAGACGGCTAACTGAGACAATGTGACAATTATAGCCAACACAGACCGTTCATTGGTCAGTCGCTAATCGAGCCATGATGATAAGATATTTGTGAGATCTAATTTAAACTTCCTCGGTCAAATTGTTAGTTTCGATAGAGTTTATTGGTGTACGTTATCTAGTGAGCTATGAAGTTGCTCATCCTGTTAGTTTGTTCGGTAGCTCTTGGAGCCTCACAGGAGGAATTCAAAATTTCGAATAAGGAGTATGAAAAATTTGAGGGAGCAACCGATGCGACACTTATCATGAACGATCCGGTAGCAATTAACGCACGAAAAATGAGTCGGCTCCTCAAACGGCAGGATGTGGTCGCTAACTGTCGCTACTTGCTCTTCAAAGCGTACAAAAACTTCTGGGACGCCAAATCTGCGTGCCGGAACCTTCAATGGCCCTTCACGAACACGGGCATTGACTTGGCAAGTGTAAATAGCGAGGTGGAGAACAAGGAAATCAGGATCTTGTTGCAGATAGCTCACGGCATCAAGCAAGTCGGGAAACTCTATAACCGGGACAACTGGGTCTGGGTCGGCTTGGAGAAGAAGGTAAACAACAAGGTGCTCCTGGCGAAGAAGGATCGAGGTTCGAGTAACTTCAACGCATCAGAATGGGAGTGGCTGGACGGCTCCAACCCGAGATTCTCGCACTGGATGAAGGACATGCCAGACCAGGAGTACAAGAGAAAGTACAGAGACTACCAGAATCACGTGATGATCAACAAGAGGGGCAGGTGGGACGACACCTTTCCCGAGATAGAGGCTCCCTACGCCTGTAACTACTGTGGCAAGTACATTGTTGTCGCGCAGCACGTGAAGTGGACTACAGCACGTGCACTGTGTGAGTCTTATGGCCTGACCATGGCTATCGTGAACAGCAAGGAGGATAACGTGGAACTAGGATGGGCTGCCAACATCACGTTCGGACCAGACCCGGAACACAAGAGATGGAACAACACCAACTGGATCTGGCTGGGAACAGAGGAAGTGATGGACGAGGAAACAGGCGAAGGAACCGGAGACTGGATCCACCACGACGGTAGTGAGCTGGAGTGGAGTCCTGTGTGGGACAGGAAGCAACAGCCGGATAACTGGGTGACCAAGAGAGGGGAGCAGCGGGTCGTGGCATTCTCCAGAATCAACCAAAAGTGGGACGACTCCTTTGTCTGGAGGAAGCGACCCTTCGCCTGTATGTGTCCCCACAGAACATGCACTTTCGATTAGGAGCTACAGTCTACACTGACAACCGTAAGCCTAGATATTTTCCAAAGAAAATTTTAGTTCCTTTCCGACAGTTGAACGGTCTTAAAATTAGTTCCTCTAGAATTTTGTAGATATTGATGATGAGAATTTTTTGCCGGTGACTCAAGAATTAATCCTTCTTATAATCAGTTTTGTGGGCACTATTTGCATGCATGTTGACTGTTGAGTAAAAAGAGCCACAAAACAAAAGTTTTAATGGAAAAACTATTCAAATAGCTCTTGGTTTGATTCACAGTTTTGAAATCTTTGAGAGTGTAACTAACTTCCTTCATTTAAAACGTAGCGTGTCCGTTATTCTGTTTTAATAATAAATCATGGTTTGATAAATAAGAGTCCCCATTATCAAATATTACTGAGGAAATAAAACTTAATCCAGAAGATTACAACGATTCAGGTGGACTGTAATTGCAGTTGTTACGGAACCATGAAATCAGATTTTAGCGAGACACGGATCCAGTCGTGTATTATTTACCGATATGGAACAGGGAGCAATGTCCCCTATCTCCCTCCATTCATACCCATTATAATTCACTCGTCAATCGGAAAAATTACAGCAATTTTCATTCCTCGAAGCGACGCGATAATACATAATTATTCGAGGATTCCACGCCTCAAAGGCCACTTCGATTTGCTCAAGATAAGGCATACTAGGCGCATGCTCAGTAGGTTAGGGTCCTTGTACTTAACTACTTAGCTTGGATATACCTGGACTTTCAGCAGTTCTGTCGGAAAATAGGGTTCAAACTTCAACATGTTAACTTGTTATCGGGACGTTCAAAGAAACACAACTAATTATTTGTATTATTTTCTAGATTAGCAGAAACAATAATCGAATAATCTCATAATATCTTGTGCCAAGGTGGAGTAATATCGTAATTTCATACTCCGCTTCTGAGAAGACAATTTAGAGTACTGCCGAGTTCTCCGTTATTCTGAGCAGATAATTTAGAGTACTGCCGAGTTCTCCGTTATTCTGAGCAGATAATTTAGAGTACTGCCGAGTTCTCCGTTATTCTGAGCAGATAATTTAGAGTACTGCCGAGTTCTCCGTTATTCTGAGCAGACAATTTAGAGTACTGTCGAGTTCTCCGTTATTCTTAGCAGAGAACTTGGCACACCTTAGTGGAGAGACAGAGAGACAGAGAGAGAGAGTTTGAAATTTAGATAAACAAATTTGTTGCTGATTTACGCAATCACTTTTTATGCAAGCAAACACCAAAACAAAACCGGTGATGTGATTGATCACGTGTGACTTGAAAGGTGTGAATTGCAATCAGATTGGTTGGATTTATTCACGTGATCAATAACAGAGTTGCACGTGATTTACAACGAAGTTTTGATTGGTCCACTCAAATTCTCATTTATCAGCACGTTGTGGGTCGACTCATTTGTTTTCAAAACAAATATGATTTAGTTTTATTCAGTCTCTCATTCTGTAATATGGTCTGAGACATGGGCCTATTAGATCATCAGTCTTATGTAAACACTACACAATACCAAAGTTTGTAGATTCAAATTTAGTTTGAAGGTGATTTGTGACTTCTGAACATCTACAAACGATTTTTGGGTAAGTTAAGCTTTAGATATCTGGAAAGGAGTATTCTGCAGTACTTGGATATTTCTCTACTCGAGTACTTAACGCTGAACTTTTTGATGACGTATACGTACCATATTTATAAGCTTAGCTAGCACTTAAAGAATGGCGAGCAGATCTAACTCAAACACTAAACACGTGACATGAAGTCTACTAAACACGTGACATAAAGTCTACTAAACACGTGACACATGACATGAAGTCAACTTACTTAAAACAGTTCAGCACATTGAAGATTTGTAGCGCGGGAATTTCAAAAGTGTCCTCACAAGTAGCTCGAACAAAGCTGACGTGTTTTGTAATGTTTTCACTTTACCGGCCCTTTGTAGCAGCAGTTTACTTGTTATTTTGTAAGTACGAAAAGTGCGTGTTAAAATAAACACAGTACAGTGCTGTATTGCAATATACTGAGAAGCAGAGTTACTGGACTTTGTTCTGCCCGGTTAACGTAGAGAGTAGCGAAATGTTTGAAAGTCGCACAAGCATGTTAAGATGTTACCTTGCGGGTTTTCGAGCTTACTTTCAAACGATTAAATCATTTTAAACGCAAGTAAAACTTATCGCGTGGACATTTGAAGTATCTAATGATAACTGATGTCTGTCTTAAAAACGGGAAGAGAAATCAGTCAAAATGTTGACATATTTGGTACTTTTAGTACTCAAATTAAATTAACTGACCTGGAACGTCTTGTATGAGGAAGAACTGAAGAATGCCGTCGTTCCCTTTATCAGCGTCGGTTGCGTTAACTTGTCCCACCACTCTAAAGTAGATTGAAATTTGAAACTTAAGCAGGTCAAATTTAAAAATTTTTATTTAAGTACAACTTACTGCTACGATGTGCCACATTCCATGTTATTTGATTTTGTAAAAAAGTGTGGTTAAAATGTTAGTTTTCTCTTCCAATTACACAATATCACAATCGCAGGGTCGCTAGATCCAGCGAAATAGAGAGACAATCGCCTAGCAATCACTTAATCTCCTCTGCTGACGTAAGGTGTAATGAATAACCCCTGCAGGACACCCGACTTACTTAGTCTCCGAGTCAATACGATCGAATGTCTCGAAGGAGTAGATTGACTTGGTGAACTCAGGAGTGTACTCATTGGCACCTTCTACCTTCACTGTCACAGTGGCAGCGGCTGATAGGCCGTGTATGTTTGTAGCGGTACACGTCAACCTGAATAACATTATGAATATAATATAACAATGATAACATATATTAGTCCAAATATATGCAAAAAATTTGTGTTAAATATTTGAAAATTTTAAAGTTTTTACAGCACAGTGACATCTTGAATTATTGTAAGAGTTCCACTTACACATAAGCATCATACTGCTCGTAATCAAGGGGTCCGGTAGTTGTTATCAGCCCACTGTTTGCATCTATATTAAACAGAGCGTTGTAGTTCTCGTTTCTGTTATCCCAGGTTAAACTATACCTAGAGATGGGGCACGTGTCAGCAAAGTGAAAGAGAACTAAGCAAAGTGGGAATGAAACAAAAACAATGCGACAGCTTGAAATGTGATTGATAATGTGGCCATGCAAGCAGTGTCGAGGCTGTAACACATGCTTTCTGACAAAAAAATGTGTAAGGTGACTTACGTGATAGGACTACTAGAGGTCCCAGAACATCTCCCTGCGGTACTCCCTAATTCAGCTGCTTCTGACAGTTTCTCTCCTGAAAGGGAAGAAAGTTAAACGCGCGATGCAAGTCAAGATGTCCTAGCAACCGTATTACCGCCTAAAGTCGGATGTCATAGGGAAACAGGGATATAGCTTGGAGACATCCCTGCCCTTTGCCCAACCTGAAATATAACAGTAATATATAAGTTTAATTCAGTCTCGCCGCAACATAATCGATATCACACCTAACTCCTAAGATCATTATTTTGACAAATTGAAAGATCCAGACGGAAACCAGCGTACCGGAGGGCGAGAGAAGGGGAGCACGACCGTCGTTCTTGTACACGTTCACAAGGAGGTCGGTAGTTGTGGTGAAACGTCCGTCCGACACGGAGACTTGGGAAGTTAGGGGGGAGGAGGAGACCGAGATAAGAGAGTTGGATACACTGATTTCACCTGCAGGAAAGTTATCTTTAGTTTCTTTTCAGGGATCGCTTATTGGTCAAATAGTTCTGGATATAATTATGGCTTTAAAGCTGCTTTTACTTTCGAAATTTACACGCTCGGGATTGTCACATTGAATAATAAGAAAGTTGGAGCAAGAACGTACCTGTGCTGGAATCTATCTGGAAATATGGGCTAGATATGGAGAAAGAAAGGGTGTAATCAAGGTCCTCGTCTACCGCCTCCGCTTTAGCAACTACCTACAACACAGTGAGGTTATGTTTGGAGTTTATGTCACAGTTATGTTATGTTTGGAGTTTCATTATAAATCACGCATGTAACGATAATATCTCAAAAACAGACACAATCTGTCCTGATGAAGCTGGAACTATGTTCTCGCGAACTATTGCAATGTTAAGTTCTGGAATTTCACAGAAAGACGGACCCTAAATGATACCAAAAGTTAAACAAAATCATTTTGTCAAAATGTGTACGCGGAGACATGAGTGTTAAACAAGCACTAGGTTTACCTGATTGAGAGGAGCTAACTCCGATAGGTTGACTCGGTAAGGAGTCCCAACAAACACAGGTCTTGTGTCGCTGACATCCAGCACTTTTACCCGGAGTTGCATCGTGTCGTTGTGAAGACCATCACTGTCGTGGACTGCACACTCGATAGTGTAATCGTCTTGTGTTTCTCTGAAGGGCTGGGTGTTACACCACCTTTTTTGTTACACCACCTTTTTTGTTACACCTAGAGTTTTGTTATACCTAGAGTTTTTGTTCCAAACGTTTATTACGATCTTTGTTGCCAACGCATGTTATGAATTATTGCTATGTGCTACAATAACTTCCGACTAAAATAACTTCCGACTTTGAAACATTTCTATTACACTGGCGCCAGGATGTGCTATGTGACACATCGGTATTTTGTTCGAGAGCTCTGTGACCCGGAATGACCAGAAAAGGAATAATGTAGGTGACATGTATTACGTTTTTATGCTTGTTAAGATACTCCGTTTTAATAATACTATTTGACGTTTTGCGACATATTTATTGACCACATTGGCACTGATTGAAGATTCACTGCTCCGAAATGCCGGAAAAATACCAAAAAGCAGACACTTATCGAAGCACGATGTTACTGATGCTTGTAACAGTGGTTTACATTACTTAACACTCAACTATACGATCACTTCCAGTCAACTTCACCTCTCAGCTGGTGGTCAACCACGAGGGAACACTGGTATGCAATATTGGAATGTCTGTGTGAACTAATCTGTGTACAGGTAAGGAATGTTTAGAACCACCCTTACCCCCTGCTTGGATACAGATATCTGAACACGTGTTACACACACATACACGTGTGTACACGTTCGAGTGTTACACGGAACGCTAGAGATTCATCCAAACACTCCCACCTACTAAATACGTTACATTTTCCAGGTCCGGCGTAGCATGGCGTTACGCTATTACTCACGTAGCGTTAATCTTTTCAGGTATATCACTACGTAACATCACTTCATTGGGCTCATAGAAGTTGCCTACTGAAGCTATAGTTATCGCCCATCACTGTTAAAGTTAACACATATCACTGTTGAAGTTAACACATATCACTGTTGAAGTTAACACATATCACTGTTGAAGTTAACACATATCACTGTTGAAGTTAACACATATCACTGTTGAAGTTAACACATATCACTGTTGAAGTTAACACATATCACTGTTAAAGTTAACACATATCACTGTTAAAGTTAACACATACATATTGGTACGCTATCAGTCAGTATAGTCTCAATTTTCGCATGCTCCACCAGGTAGCGGAACAGGATCTCAGTAACCAGACTGATAATTATTCTGTACCTAGAACTGGGGTGCTTGCTAGGATTTAGTCCCATGTTTCCAGCTGAGATGTGTAATAAAGTTACCGTATAAAGGTGCCGAACTTAGAATCGGTTTGACTACGATGGTGTCCGCAATCGCCACAAGGGGCTCGGTTAAACACGGTTAATACGGGTAAACACGTTTGTAAAGAGTTCATGATTAAGAAACCAGAAATCTCATTAGAAACCAGCGTCCTCTAGATGGCAGTAACGTTCCGAATTTTGGAGAACATTTTACAGCTTTAGTAAAAGTTCTGTGTATGTATCGTGTGTCTGAAGTAAGTTCAACAAGCTGAAGTATTGAGGGGTAACTGTTAACTGTGACTAAACATAAATCACAATCATGACCCTCTCAGTCATCAGCTCTGCTAGTCCAGTCTCCTCCCAGTTGTAGTGAACACACAGAATGTGTGTGGGAGTGGTAGATGAAGTCACGTGACAGAGATCACGTGACACAGACGTACCCAGCTACGTCAGTAGTCTCTTCCTGTCTAGTTCAGGGTTCCAGCACGTCGTTAACTTCAGACAATGTAGCTAGCTTAACAAGTGTTGTGTACCTCACTGTACACTTCTGTAGTAAGTACAAGTGTTGTGTATAGTGGAATGTTAGCGCTATCTTTCTATCTTAATCCCCCCAACTTTACAGTTCCATATTGACGGAGTAATTCCGTAACGTAGTTGTGGGGAACAGCGAACAAGACCATAACAACTTCCAGGAGATATGTTGAGAATGTAGTTAGTCCCCAGCTGTGTTTTCAGACATTCCGGAGACGGGATCGCGTTACCTGTACCGTCTGGAACTCAAACTCGACCAATCACGGCACAGTATTCAAACCGTCAGCCAATTAGAAGCCAGAACGGGAGTCAGGTGATGTTACTATAGAAATGTATCTATAGATCTACAGTGATGTAGTGAAGGAGCCTGCTGGTGGTGGTGGGAGGACGGCCCTGCAGCACGATCTAGTCTGAAGTTAAACAAATTTCAGGGGGAGTCTCCACCATTACCCAACTATTCACCCAGGCTGGTGGACGTAGTCATGGCAACCCGACAATGCACATTCGATCACTATATTCACGACCCGATGTGAACGTCGCATTACTACCTTTTTAACGTTGTAACCTTGTCGTGCTCCTTCATCAAGACGATTAATTAGGCAGACACAAACATAATTCTAACTCGATATAGGGCCTGACTTCACAGCCTCGTCTGAACTTCGACTCTGTAACCCAGCACATGTTGTAACTCTACGGGGAGGGGGAACTCCGGCTCAAACAGGAGGAGAGAGAGAGAGATGGTAAACTTCTCTGCTAAAAGTGGAAGGATTGGTTCAGGCATTTGATGACGTCATGAGGTGTGACGTCAGGATTAAGTGGGACACATGGCACGGTAACGTGTAGTGGACACAGTAACTCTTGTCTGAGCAGCTTATATCGTGTATATGTGTACAGTTGTTGACACACACACTTGTGTGGGGTAGAGATAGTAGATACAGTAGAAACTGTGTGTGTGTGTGTGTGTTGTGTGTGTGTGTTGTGTGTGTGTGTGTGTGTGTGTGTGTGTGTGTGTGTGTGTGTGTGTGTGTGTGTGTGTGTGTGTGTGTGTGTGTGTGTGTGTGTGTGTGTGTGTGTGTGTGTGTGTGTGTGTGTGTGTGTGTGTGTGTGTGTGTGTGTGT
>JH153709.1:144751-159914 GCA_000226015.1 Mnemiopsis leidyi | reverse complement strand
GTGCAGTAGAGTCTGTGGTTTGTCTGTAAAGAATCTAAGAAACAGTTTTGATAACAAAGACGCCCCACTGCAGGACAGCACATGCTACTGGCTTGTGTGCGGCCCAAAAGGCTCTAAGGGTTATGAAAAAAGTGCAAGTATGGCACGCACAGATTCATGAGCATTACCTAAATAATTTTTTCAGGAATCTTGAGTCTTTATTTCATTGAATATTGTTACTATGTTCAACACATACATAGCAATTATTAAAAGATAAATGAATAAAAAATACTTATCGTAAAAAAATATAAAAATAAATAGACCATGCTTACATCAAAGTCACGTCGGGGGTCAATGTTACATGGGGTATAATTAGTTTAGTGTTTAAGCATGATTTCTATATTGGTAAATTATCAATGAGAGGGTTATGTTGTCATGGAACAAGTTACCTATAGAGGTAAAGAGTTCAGCAAGTTTAAATGTTTTCAAATCTAACTTAGAGATTTTCAAGTCTAAAACTAAAGCTTTGGGTGATAGTTGTCCAGGAAATTTTTGGCAAATTTCCGACGAAGTTTTAAATAGAATTGAAGGTGTAAATTATTTAGAAAATAAGATTAGAAATAATAGTTTCATAGTTTGTATGATAAATTGTTTTGTAAATCTGTGATGATGTATGTCATTACCTTATATTCTATTCTATTCTATTCCTAAAAAATAACCCAATTGTGGCTAAGAAGAAATTTGTTAACATTTATTAAAATTTGTATATTAAACTTTTTGATATTTTAAAGATTGTATGATATTTTGAGAGAGTAGGTGTGATGATGCTGGCATCATTATCTATTATTTATTTATTCATTTATTGTAAGGGATGTATTACCCTACCAAATGCAAACACGATAGACATCAGAATTCTTGGGGAGGTGGCGTAAATTTGTTAACTTAAGCTTCTTTTGGGTTTAGGTCTACGAGGTGTCATAAATTACACATGTTAAATTCCAAAACCAAGAGATTGTCCGAAATTACACCTGTTTAGTTGGAAAACATGTGTAATTTACGACTCCTTGTAGACCTTAACCCAACTGTAGCTAAGTAAACAAATTTAAGACACCTATCCAGGAATTCTGGCCTTCGTGACAAGTTGTGACCCTGCAGATTCCTGCTCAACCTTTCAATAAGGTTCAATAAGGTTCTATTCATGTACACATAATCACCACCCTGATTGAGCATTGACAATCTGCTTTCACAGATCTATCGAGACATTTTGCATAGAGCCAAGGCTGGGAAAGATTTATATTTGGCAGATAAGTGAAAAGGGGAATACAGGCAGCTCAAATGCTGTCAGTTCAGAATGTATGAAAAAGTTGAATATGTTATAGATCATACCCTACACGGCACCATGCTGATCCGTGAATTTTCTGGATTGACTATCAGTGGAAACCGTGCCTGTTCAAATATCTAATCTGTACACATTATGGAGCTTGGTTGATTCTTCGGCCCAGCCACAACAACATAACACACCTGTTGTCATTCAGCGCACACCTCTGGGAGTCGAGCGTGTCGAGATGAGAACTTGAAAAAAGTTCCCTCCCCACTTGAAACCACATTGGTAAATCATGGAACTTGGAAGATTATGCAGTGATGTGTCCACATGAAAATAAGTTCAGAAAGTGATATACTCAGCCCATTTATAAAACATAGTTTAAGTTCCAGCAAAGGAGAAATTTTGTGTTTATGGCAAGTGATACTGGCAATATATGTTGAATAATTTTGGATTGATGTTACTGGATCCCTCCGGCTTTTGCAGTGTGCAGGAGCTACAACCTAGAGTCTTCGTTTTGTACCAGCAGCATTCAAATTTTCCTTTGAGACATTTAGACATTAGAACTAAATCGTTTTGTGAGTTTTGACAATGCTTTTTTTAATCAGTGAGACTGCACTGGGTATTTCGAATTTCAGCTTGAGTCTAACACAGACTTATACCTCCAGAAACTACAAATCTTTGGATTAGCTAAGGGTAGCAGATATATCCTTTAATGTAAGGACAATATAGAATAATTTGAGAAAGGTACTTGACTATTTGCTCAGGCACCAGTGGAGAGTCAATTTGAAAATTTGGCATGTGTAACTTTGTCCTAACTTGACGAGATTATATCCGTTTACCGTTGAGCTGCAAGGGTCGGGTATCACCGCGACTGAACAAATAACTGAAAATTCTCACTTCACACTTATACTGAAAACCTAACAAGGTGTCTACGCCGCGCGGCGCGGCCTGCTACGCGGGCAAAAGAACTCTGGTTTGAGCAATGCGAATTTGGAGCCGCGCGCGCATGTACGCGTACGGGCACTTTAGCAAGTGTGCGCTGTACTTTGACTTTGTAGGTTGATTTGTTGGTTGATACTGTCGCGTCGCGGCCGTCACGCGCTCTTACGTAATTGTGGCGCGTATCGTCCGTTAATAGGATTGGTAACCTTTTGTCGGCGTTGGGCGTGTCGCTGCCATCACGCGCTCTAACGCATTTATAAAAAAAATTCTGCATTGGTTGACTTTCAAATTTGTCCGACCCGAAGCGAATAAAATAACAAAAGAGTGCGCGCTGCTGTACAACTGCCGCAACGCGGCAGTCTTTGCAACGCAATTCCAGGATTTTACCGTTACGCATGAGTCTTAGTAGTTCACATAAATTACTATAATTGCTGTAACCTTGAAGAGATAAGTAGGTTATCAACCTACAAGTTGAGGTCTTCAAAAACGATCTAGAGTGCTTCTGGCTAGATGATCAGCATGTGGTAGTACGAAGTAGTAGTAGCAACGTCTGAAGTATTGAGTATACAAGCAACGTCTGAAGTATACTAGCAACGTCTGAAGTGTACTAGCAACGTCTGAAGTATACAGCAGCCTCCGGCGCGCGCAGCGCGGCCACGCCCCCCGGAGGGTCACAACGTGAGACAAAAGTATACTAGCAACGTCTGAAGTATACTAGCAACGTACTGAAGTATACTAGCAACGTCTGAAGTATACTAACAACGTCTGAAGTATACTAACAACGTCTGAAGTATATACTAGCAACGTCTGTAGTATACTAGCAACGTCTGAAGTATACTAGAAACGTCTGAAGTATACTAGCAACGTCTGAAGTATATACTAGTAACGTCTGAAGTAACTAGCAACGTCTGAAGTATACTAGCAACGTCTGAAGTATATACTAGCAACGTCTGAAGTATACTAGCAGCTAAGACTCGGACGAACATTTACGTTGTGTGCCGAAGCAGGAGACGTGAATGAATTTGTACCAGGAGCTACATTCGATTAGGAGTTATTGAACATAAATAGCTAAGTTATAGTCGTGACCTTCATTGAGAAAGTAGTCCAGCTGTCAAAAGTTGAGGTCCACAAATTATCGTAGCCGTACAAGTAGCGTAAGAAAGAACGGCTATAATAACGGCAAGTTCCCAATATTTCAGATACATGTCAAAGTGGGGGAGCAGTTCGAGGACACTGAACATTTATCAGTCGACCAGTACCAGTCACTATTATTTGTAACCTCGAGCTACTAGTTACTACACAAGCTCGTCCACTGTCAAGCTCGAATTTTCTCCTCTTATACACAGGTACCTGACGTTATTGGTAGAAGACTTAGTCTCGCCTATAAATGTTACTGAGATCCTCATGCCTCAACTCTCTCTCTCTCTCACTTTATTATCACTATCAGCTGTAATTCAAGTCACTCTGACAATATGTTACAATTCTATAATAGAATTATTTTATTTCTTCTTGGACTTACGCGACTATCTAGCCGATTTAGAATTAGTGTCGCAGCTTATATCGTCTCTATTTGAAACCTAGACAATTGACGGACGACTGTGAGTTCCATTTAACGCCTTATAAGAGAGACTGATAGTGTGTGTGGCCTAGTAGGACAAGAACGCTGGGACACTGACAGGACACCGAAAAGTCTTTACCGGACGCTGCGTTGTGCGTGGTCTCCTTCGTTCCCGAGATAAAAAAGTCTCTATACATGGACGCTGGGACGTTATCTCCAGTATAATCTTATAGCCAGGCATTCCATACTGTATACATAATCGTTTCCAGGAACATTCAATGAATGGATTGTATTCTTTAGTTAATGGCCAAAGTTCAAATTTACTGACTTGTTTTCCGTTTTGGTTGTTCATTGTTTTTCTGATGAAACATAGTCCGACGAAACATAGCAAAAATCCGTCAATAAAACCATGGTTCTAAATTAATCATAAGAGGTGCACAAATAAGATAATGAATTTATCGGAAAATAGATATATCATATCTTGTATCGCCAGTTTGACTTTGTACGGCAGAGCGCACCCTCCCGACATTTTATTCGCTTCGAATGAAGGTCGGACAAAGTCAGACAAGTTAAGTAGTTACTTTCCATTGCAATTGTCGTATTCACTGCCGGATGTTGGCTCTGTAAAGACACTCAGACAGAAACAAGACAAGTGAATGTGTTGGCCCCACTGTAGAAGTACTACATGGTTGTTTACATTTACAATATGGTACACTTCAACGCCTGCAGCTGCGTGTTAATCTAATTGTAAAAACTCCTGAACCGTTGGGCTAGCTTCGGACTCCGCTAATTAATCGTCAGTCCGCTGTTCTGTTCTCCGGCCAATTTCATTTCTTGAAAAGAACAAACATTCCTTATACTCTGACTTTGAGCACTAGCTGAACAGTTAAAGTTTATTAAACTTATTCTTATGGTAGTTTGTTTTATTTAAATCTGTATTTCAGTAATACAGGGCCCCACTCTTTACTGATTAATCCTAACACGAAGTTTTTAATACTTGAACTATCTAACACGAAGTTGTCTGATAAAATCCTAACTATAAAACTAAACATTGCCCTGTGGCTCACCCTCCGTCTCCTGATCCAACTTTACCGCGTCTTTATTTAAGCCGCTTATAACATGAACTAAAGCACCTTAGTTTACTGCCTTACTACTTGTAGCCAGTGTGACTGTTTTGTTCCCCATCTTACAACTGATCTACATCGATCTGACTGTGAGTCAATATTCTACTCGGAGAAGAGTAGAGTAAGTACTCCGCCAATATTCCGCTTTGTAGCCGCACTTTGTAGCTGCACTTCATCGCAAGCTTTAAACTTTGTTGCTGCACCTCAAGTTTTGAATAGTTTGTGTAAATCAGTTAGTCGTGCTTATTCGCAATTAATATTATAATGTGCCGTGAGTGCGTACTTTTTCTCACCTTATGCAGTGGACAGACAATATGTACAATATCCGATATTTACAGTTTCCCTCCCCGTTCTATTCCAAATACCTGCCACTATCTAGGTGTCACTTAAACACTAAGCTACAATTACCCAAGTTTTATCCTACTTCAACCCTTCATATTCGTTGTGGAATACGGAACAGTGTTTTGTATCCAACCTATGCAGCTTTGCGAAGTTGTCAAGTTGCAGTTTTCATTGTCTCGTTAGTTAGGTTTAGTGCAGTATATTTATTTCAGGCTTACTTGACTTTCCTCAACATCCTCGTGGTTAATTCCTGTATCCTGGATTCCTTAAAGCTTTATCTGAAGAGATTGTCAGTAGACCTGAATTAAAGATACTTCTTGTACAGCTATCGACTGAAGTCCTGTAAATGAGAGTTAAACACTGAGTTTCGACAGTTTCTATCTTTTCAGTACCCTATCTTGTAGCCGTACAAGTACAACTACAATAGAGGTTTAACCTTTACTTGGCTTCCAGCTATGATTAAAGTTAATTACGAAAATATTCTTATGGTAGGCGGCATAGCTCTTTTAGTTTTATCTTAGCTATGTCCGTTAGTCGACCCGTTTTTCTAGTGCTGTTTTTCTAGTGCTGTTAAGGTTACTTAGTTAGTTAGTTGGTTAATGAGGTAATAGTAATTCAGTTATTCTTGATTATGGTGACTATGGTAAGTATGGTAACTATAGTAACTATTGTTACCATGGTAACTATGGTAACTATGGTAATTATATGGTAATTTTATGGTAACTATGGTAACTATGATAACCATGGTAACTATGATAACTATTGTAACTATGGTAACTATATGGTAACTATGGTAGCTATGGTAACTATGGTAACTATAGTAACTATGGTCACTATGGTAATTATATGGTAACTATGGTAACTATGGTAACTATAGTAACTATGGTCACTATGGTAATTATATGGTAACTATAGTAACTATGGTAACTATGATAACTATTGTTACTATGGTAACTATATGGTAACTATCGTAACTATTGTTACTATGGTAACTATGGTAACTATGATAACTATTGCAACTATGATAACTATTGTTACTATGGTAACTATGGTAACTATGATAACTATTGCAACTATGGTAACTATGGTAATTATGGTAACTATAGTAACTATTGTTACCATGGTAACTATGGTAATTATATGGTAATTTTATGGTAACTATGGTAATTGTGATAACCATGGTAACTATGATAACTATTGTAACTATGGTGACTATATGGTAACTATGGTAGCTATGGTAACTTTGGTAACTATAGTAACTATGGTCACTATGGTAACTATGGTAACTATATGGTAACTATGGTAACTATGATAACTATGATAACTATAGTTACTATAGTAATTATATGGTTATTGCACCGCTCAACGCGTCTAACGTTACTCTATCCGTCAATTCAATAGCAAAGCCATTAAATTATTTTTTTCTTAAGTTGACTTACTGAGATATCTGTAAATAATAGTATCATTATATTGTAATCGTTTATCATCATATTAATAGTGAACATTGCATCTGCAATGAAGGTGAGGTAACCAGTTAATTGTGAAGACCTAATTAGATGATAAACTAATTCTGTATACGTTTAGGGTGGGAGCAAATAACTACAGATCAACTCTGACCGACTGTTGCAATATCACCTAATTTATTCGTTTCTGCAAAAAGTTACATTGGTTTGCGCATGGTCTGGGAGTGGAACATATGGTTAAAACAATTTAAAGTTTTTAAGAACTTTGCAAAAAACCGGCAGTAGTTTTGTACGACCATATTTTAAACAGAAAAGCAACAAGGTGGACAATCGTTGGCTGTTGCATATAATGTCGATAAACTTCGATATTTGCTGTTTGTATTATTATGCTGTTGTTACAGGTTACTTGACCTCAACTTATACCTCTCTGCAGTTTCATTTTACAATAGTTTTGTGATTTAGAAAAATATACAACTTATGCAATTTGACGTAAACTTGACCTCCATTATTCAGTTCAAACATTCTATGTTGACGCGTATACTTATCATTGGGGACAGTCAAGTAGAATCGGCGCTAAAAACTTACGGTTTTGGTTCCGTTCTCAACGACAGATTCAATGGAGACGCTGACATCATACTGAGGTCAGCAGTCTCCTAATATTGCCAAAATAGTTTCTATTTTCTACAAATAGCCTTAAAAGAATGTGTCCTGTAATCTGTCAACGTTTGTCTGTCTAGAAATGACAGATCAGAGGAGAGGTCTGATAGTTTCTCTCCTGAAACTTCCTCCTCAGGAAGTTCCTCCTTTGAAACTTTCTCCTCTGAAACTTCCTCCTCTGAAACTTTCTCCCCTGAAACTTCCTCCTCTGAAACTTCCTCCTCAGGAAGTTCCCGGGTTACACTACAGAGTGGATGAAGTTATTAACGAGTAGTGTTGCCAGAAACTTGGGGTCTATAACTCCAGACTACGTCATCATCCTCTGCGGCAGAGACGATTGTTTGCGGAGTAAAACCGACACCAGACCTGTTACTGATCCTGACAAGGTAAACATAATACAATTTCTAGTTCTCCTTCAACTTTTTATTCTGCATGTGTCCGAGCAAGATAAGTCTTCTGTCCTACTACTTTTATATGTAGTTCCAACTGACGGGAAATATTTCAGTTCCGCAAGAATCTCTACTCTCTGGTAGACAAGTTTACCAATGAGATCGATATAAACTTTGAGCGGTTTATATTACTTTCTCCCCTTCCCATACACTCCGTGCGATTCGAGGGAGACGAGAGCAATCTGTTCGACGGTACTGTTTAGTGGTTATCCTCTGTTTAGTGGTTATCTTCTGTTTGTGTTGTAGATCTTCCCTCAACTATTGCGATATAAAGTATAGACTATTATAACTATACTATAACTATAACTATACTATAACTATACTATAAAGTATAGACTATATTGTATGATGAGAACACTTTACCACGCACACACAGGTTTGTCAATAGACAAGAGTACACTGAAGGAATACACAGATAAAACAGAGGCGGTGGCCGGGAGAGTGGGGGCACAGTTTGTTAACACCTCCGCTATCTTAGACAGAGCTCTGGACGCTAACATTGGTAGAGACGGTATCAAACTTTCTAAAGAAGGTTAGTTTTAAGTAGCAGACCAAGATAATGCATGATTGCGAATACTTTATCTAATTAGAAATATGTATTGGGAGGGGGGGTCACAAACCTTAACCAATCAGAAGTCCTAAAACAATGTTTTCTAGTACAGCTACAAGTACAGATGTTAAAGTATCTTGCACTGGTCTCGTAACACTAACACGGTTTATTTTCTTAGATCCAAAAATGAGCCGTAATACTGATAAGGTGTAGCTATAAAAAATGTTATGTTGGCTTGATCCGCAGTCTCTCTGGCTGCCTCTTCTCCAGTTTCTAATCAGTTTGTTCTAGAAGTTGAAAGGAGTGAAATAGTTTTAACATTGACGTTTAGCCAGGAATAATATTCCGATTTTAACACCTCCTTCCAATTTTAAACTTAACCTAACCGATAATAATTAAATTCAGCACACGTCACTACTCTACATTCACACTACATTGTTGTAGAGAGTTATTATATGAGTCTTGTAAGTAGAACTATAGAGGACTCTATAAGTGTGAACAAGCCGAACTAATTGTTTAAGCCAATAAACAAAGGTTTATAAGTGTGAATTTACATCTCAAGGTCGGACTGAGCGGACTGTCAACGCGGCATCATGTGTTACTCGCTCGCTGCTCACAAGAAGCAGGCCTCTTGTTAACTCTCATACGTACAGAGGGTATTTTCACTGAGAGGCATACACAGAAGAATGTGAGCCTGTTTCTTTGTTATAAGTTTTGACAATTCCAACTTCTCAGGACACATAAATCTGGCGGAGAAACTGGTTGAATTGATAGAATTGACGGAGTCTCCATTCCCTTCATTCGACAAGGTAACTAGTCTTACTAGTAATAGAAAGTTAACCAATAGCAAACAATATCTTCAACACATGAAACTAACACACAGGACATAGGTGAGTTTCAATACTTTCAACAACAAATAATTTGTGGCACAATAACGATTTATTCAACGAAAATTTCAAGCCGTTATTATCTGTGTGTTTTTTTCTGAACACCAACAGAAGAACACTAACATCTAACACACTGATGAATAAACACTAAAATCTAACAAGCACTGATGAAATAACACTAACATCTAACAAACACTGATGAAATAACACTAAGATCTAACAAGCACTGATGAAATAACACTATCATCTAACACACACTGATGAAATAACACTAACATCTAACACACACAGACGTAATAACACTAATATCTAACAAACACTGATGAAATAACACTATCATCTAACACACACTGATTAAATAACTCTAACATCTAACTAACACTGATGAAAGAACATTAACACCTAACACACAGGAGAAATAACACTAACATCTAACACACATTGATAAAATAACACTAACATCTAACAAATACTGATGAAATAACACTATCATCTAACACACTGATTTGAAATAACACTAACATCTAACAAACACAGACGTAATAACACTAACATCTAACAAACAGGAGAAATAACACTAACATCTAACAAGCACTGATTAAATAACACTAACATCTAACAAACTCATTTGAAATAACACTACTATTACCAGATTGGGGTTGACTACGTGAAAGAACTAGGCGAAATCAGCAAATGTTGCTCTCTAGTCCAAGCTGAAAACATCGCTGCTTACACGTATGTGTCTACAGTGGACCAGTACTCTGCTTATCTCAGCAAGACAAAGAGGGGAAAAGCGTGAAACTTCGAAGTAAAAATACAGTAAAATACGGACCTTGAGTTTGAATGGAACGTAAACTTTTAAGGGAAAAAGAATTGTTGTTAAGTGGTAACGTTCGACAGTAGATATTCTGTTAAATATTTACAGTATTATACATATGATTTAGTAAGCTTAGTCGACGCTTTTGCATATTAACACATTTGAAGACTGTTTACAATCTTACATGCGAAAATAGTTCTCATGTTTTATACAAAATAGATTTAATTAATTGTATACAGTCAAACCAATGATTTTCCGTCGCTGCTACATCATATATGGTACTGGTAACTGAAAATGATGCTGATTGCTGGGACGCCGGACGGACCCCAAATTCCGATTTAGACGCCAAAGAACGGGTCCTTTAAATCACTAAGTTTACAGTTAGTGATCTGTATTACAATGCCTTACAGAAATGAATGAATTTAACAGTTTGAGGCTGAAGCCTGAATCCTGATCGGTTAACAAGAGGTAAACTTGGAATAGCGATCCTCCTTACTTGCATCCGCGCAAAATAAATAGATATAATTTGCGCGCGCGCGCCACGTTACCACTTCGAATCGGTTTGGCTGTGCGTGTTCCGTCGATACGTCCCTCTTAGTGACGCGTCACCTCAGAAAGTGTACCATAGGTCTCTATTAACTATTTAGACGTAGGCCGTAGCTACGAATTTTAATGTAGATGTGTGAGTGAGGTACTAAAATATAACCATGTCAACTACTGCACATAGCCTATAGACTATATTTCAAGGCGGTGCTTTTACTGCGACAAATTTATACAGTTATTAGTGAATTCGTGTAAGTTAGAAATTAAATTACATAACATTTTAATAGTCGGTATAGTGCAAGCTAATGACATTTTAACAGTATAACATTTATAATGTTTCCGTCATTTTAGTTAATCCGCAAATTCTGTTATCAGCGTTTTTTAAAACATGAGATAGACTTGAAGCTTTAATAATGAATAGGACGATGAAAGTCGTGATGATCATTTTGTTGTTCCAACAAGTGAAAGTTGTATTTATTCTGACGTTTCGAAAAATATTCCATTTTTCATATTCATAGCTGACAAAACATAAAATTTAAAATATAACCAACAACTAGCAACTGAATCTAAAGATTAACACGGCTTAAAATAAATAGGTAAAAATTTTAAGCCGTGTTTATCTTTAGATTAAGTTGCTAGTTGTTGGTCATATTTCACATTTTATGTTTTGTCAGCAATGAATATGAAAAATGGAATACTTTTTGAAACTTGTTGGAACAACAAAATGATCATCAAGACTTGAAGCAATAACCAGCAACTGCTTTAATAGCCCGGGTTACAGTTTACAGAGTTACATTTTTTGATAGCAATTGCTGACGAGTTTATCAAAAGTGCTCGATGCAGTGCTCCCTTTTTCTTCCGATCCACTTTCCACTTCGGATCTGGAAATTGTAATTCTCGTTCACAATTTGTTGATTTCAATAAGATAATCTAAAAGCGGATGTTCACCTTCAAACACTTTGTGGTATATGTATTACGCCTGCAGCCAAGCATTAGCCAATCTTAGTTGCAATAGCGAGCTTATTTAATCTCATTTTACATTAAAAATATCGGTTAAGTTAACAAAACAAAATGAAAAATTACAAATTAATGAGCTAAAAAGAAGACAAATTAAACAATTTTACATCAAGTTCCTGAAGCTAAAAATAACTTACAGTTAAGACATCTCTCAGTTTATCACATATTAACTAGCTTAACATTTCCCAAAGCTTTTTAATGCCACACCCAATAAAAATAGCAATAGCAGCCATTACCGTAGCAGAAAGTAACAGAGCTGTAAATGTACATGTCTAGTAATTACCTTTACATTAACATGCACTATAAGTAAGTAGATTATAATGCCTGAGTAGATAACATGCCTGAATATAACATACTGAAATTACTTAGAAGCTCTGCTGGAGCGCTGTTTCGCGTAGATGCGGAGGAATATGGCGATGAAGACGATGAGCGCGCCGAGGAAGGACTGAGCGGTGAGGGGATGTCCGAACATGAAGCAGCTCACAATGATACTCAGGACTTGTCTACAAGCCATGATTATTGTGAATACTACAGGCCCAAACGTCTCAATGCAGTAGAATATGAAGAATTGTCCTGAAAGTGTTAAATAGCTTTATGTGTCGAGATTTTGTATTAGCTCGAGTATTTTCTTCGAAAAGTGTTTTAAAGTGCACATTGTAATCTAATTAGCGCTATGACTGCTACTATTCAATATGCACTAATATTGGTGTAGTTTAAAACAGGAATATTTGTTTACAGAATGGAGTAATAACATTTGAATGGAGTTGTTTATCTAGTGAAATATTTACCTGTCTAAATACAATTTACGGGCCAACAGTGTGTACAGTGTAATGTTGCGTTAACTAACTAGTGTACACTAACTAGTGTACACAACATTACATTGTAATGTTAACATAACACTGTGTGTAAACTAACATTACAATGTAACACACATGCACCACATTTTGGGTTGGCTTCAGTAAGACGTCATAACGTTCTTCGATTGTCGCCAAATTTTGATATGTATACATGTACATGTATTATACATGTATATACATATAATGAAATATTTGACCAACCAGTCATGGAGAAGATGCTCATCCCCAGAACATCGTACGCTAGTTGAGGATGAGACAAACAGAGGAGGAGATTAGAGAACAACATTCCTTCCATCAGCAGAGAAACTCCCGTAAATAGAGAGGAAAATATATTTGTACCCAACATACACTGAAATAGAGAATATATTTGTACACAACATACACTGAAATAGAGAATACATTTGTACACAACATACACTGAAATAGAGAATACATTTGTACACAACATACACTGAAATGGAGAATATATTTGTATACAACATACACTGAAATAGAGAATATATTTGTATACAACATACACTGAAATAGAGAATATATTTGTACACAACATACACTGAAATAGAGAATATATTTGTATACAACATACACTGAAATAGAGAATATATTTGTACACAACATACACAGAAATAGAGAATATATTTGTACACAACATACACTGAAATAGAGAATATATTTGTATACAACATACACTGAAATAGAGAATGTATTACACAGTGGACTCAAATGTAGGCGCCTTTTAACTATGTAAAAATGTAATTATGTTAAAAATTTCCATCTTCAAGATTTATGTAATGGGATTATAAAATCCAGATCGATATAATTGAATAAAGGTACGTGTATTGTCTAATGCTGCAGGAACATAATTAAGTTAAAAGCTACGGTA
The DNA here is from genome assembly GCA_000226015.1 of Mnemiopsis leidyi. Classification (NCBI taxonomy): domain Eukaryota; kingdom Metazoa; phylum Ctenophora; class Tentaculata; order Lobata; family Bolinopsidae; genus Mnemiopsis; species Mnemiopsis leidyi. The sequence continues at coordinate 146,522 of JH153709.1, read as the reverse complement.
CAAACAGTGGACACTGCAAACTTAATTTTAAAAGTTATATTTTCAATAATGATAACTATACCTGATACGACGACATTTTGTAAGTCGAGTAAAGTTCTCCTTGCCAGTTAGAAGTAAAACTGTCGAAAACAATGTAACCAATAAGTATAACTAGACCTGAAAACTATAAAGACGGTTGTTAGTTAAACTTAATTATCTCTTAACCTTCAGGTTATACTTTCTGAGCTAAACCGTCATTTGCACTTACCACACGTATCGATACAAACAACAGTAAAGTTACGGTTAATTAATTGTAGACTTAAATATAACCCACTGTAGTCTCCTTAGTATAGTTCTTCTCCGTTTCCTGGGGGTTCCACAGCAGGAAGACACTCACGCCGACGAAGATGAGCGCTGCGCACACGTACTCGTACGCGGGGAACTTCTTACGCGACACTACTTTACCCATCAATATTACCGCGAGTGTCTTGCTGGCTTTACAGATAACCTGCGGGCAACGTGTAAATAGAAATATTGAAGAGAAAAGTAAGTGTAGTAATTGTAGTTAGACTGACTAATTTGATTTTAAGTGTTGAGTTTCAAACTAAACCATTTTAGAGCATGAGCAGCTCTGGATAACAAGTTAATGTCTTCAACAAACTTGACATTCAGTAAATAATAACTTAATTAGTTTAGATGCTGTAAACTTATGTAATAACAAAGTCTTTGTTTAGGGTCAAATAATTTAGAACAACTTTATAGTGCAGGTATTCATTACTGATATTTGCTAACGGAAATGAAAGTAAATTGTTAACAAAAAACTAGTACCTGTGTTGGAAACTCACAAACTAACTAACTAACTAACTAACTAACTAACTAACTAACTAACTAACTAACTAACTAACTAACTAACTAACTAACTAACTAACTAACTAACTAACTAACTAACTAACTAACTAACTAACTAACTAACTAACTAACTAACTAACTAACAAACAAACTAACAGACAAACAAACAAACAAACAAACAAACAAACAAACAAACAAACAAACAAACAAACAAACTTACTAGTTCTGACTAACCTGTGTTGGAAATGAGACATATTTGAGGGCTTCATACTGACACCAACTACTCATTATATTCGAGAAGGAGGAGAAGGAGTATCTGAGGGAGCGAATAGGTTAGGTGGACACACAAGCGTTACACATCAGCGTTACACGTCAGCGTTACAAATCAGCCTTACAGATCAGCGTTACACATCAGCGTTACACATCAGCGTTACACATCAGTAATACACTTTATCCAAGGTTTCAACCTAAGCTAAGACAGAATGACTTAGTGGCAAATATTGTAATTGGAGCAGCCTGGAGCAGGCGTAGTTACCCTCATCAAAACTCGGTTATCTGAATGTAGTGCATACGGAGTGTAACTATGGTTACATGTGTGTGTGTGTGTTTGTGTGTGTGTGTGTGTGTGTGTGTGTGTGTGTGTGTGTGTGTGTGTGTGTGTGTGTGTGTGTGTGTGTGTGTGTGTGTGTGTGTGTGTGTGTGTGTGTGTGTGTGTGTGTGTGTGTGTGTGTGTGTGTGTGTGTGTGTGTGTGTGTGTGTGTGTGTGTGTGTGTGTGTGTGTGTGTGTGTGTGTGTGTGTGTGTGTGTGTGTGTGTGTGTGTGTGTGTGTGTGTGTGTGTGTGTGTGTGTGTGTGTGTGTGTGTGTGTGTGTGTGTGTGTGTGTGTGTGTGTGTGTGTGTGTGTGTGTGTGTGTGTGTGTGTGTGTGTGTGTGTGTGTGTGTGT
>JH153709.1:132889-144740 GCA_000226015.1 Mnemiopsis leidyi | reverse complement strand
GAGCGAGTATTCTGTTCATGAAAACGAGGAACTGTGAATCCTTAAACTTCAGATCTCCGTAGGTAGAAGTCATTATCTTCTCTTGCAGATATCCCCACATCAGATAAGAACATTGTAAACCTGAGAGGTTTTAATTTCTGATTTTTTCCCGTATCTTTCGGGCCAAAATAGCAAGATTGTTTTGATACGTTTTATTAGACGTACAACACAAGGGTTGGCGAAATGTGTCCGTACGTACGTACGTCCGCGCGCATGCTCCTTTATTAAACTTAATCATGTATACGAAAAGGAGAATAGGTGATTACTGCCTCAGGCCGCAGAATGTACTTCACATTATGCAATGTACACATAATTGCATCAATTATATGTTCTTATCACAACAATTGCAACAAGGTGTTCGATCAATCAAGAGTGCGATTAAAATTCATGAGTAATTTTTCGAATGACAGATTACCTAGATTAAAACATGAATGTATAACACGATTTTAAAAGTTCAGCCGGACAATTTTAATTGACGTCATTTGTATAAACAGTAAACTCAACAATAAAACAATCGCGACGTCATGCAGACTCAAGATATTTGAAATAAAGAAAGAAAGAAACACGCGGTTGTGTTCAAACTTTGCGCATGCTTGGTGCATAGTTTTAAAATAATGCATCAAACCGCTGCATTAATTCGCGTGTCTTACACGTGCAGAGCAAGGAATTTGACCGAAATTACGTCTGGTTAGTGGTTTGCCAAATGAGACTTGCCTGTTGCGTATTTTGATTCCTCATTCCACGAATTGTAATAACAAAAAGCGACGGCATGATACCGGAAATTCTCATAGTATGATTATAGTGTGATATTTACCTACTACACAGATGATAAGTTTCTTAGCATCTCCCGATCTCTCAGACTTATTTTGGGAACCTTCAGCTCCCTTATCCAGATCTTCCACATCTACTAGGTCCTGTTTGCCATGAACACAACTCAGTATCAGTTTGTACTGCCAGCCCCCTGGATCTGAAAATATGTTTTATAGTTTCATATTGTAGAACTAATCACTACACGTCACAGAAAGTTTAATATTGTGGGCAGTAAAATGGGTAGCTCCTATCTAATATTTCTTTTTTCTGACAAGAAATATTTAAAGATAAGTTTCATTTCATCATAAACCTTGACAATTGCATCGGTCACTTACTTATTTTCTCAATGTAATTAGACTGCTTTATCCAACGGATAGCTAGAGCTCCAGGGACAATGACAAGTCCATATGTAAAAAGGTTCTGAACAAGAGATAGGAACCATTCAGGAAACATAGTGTTAGCTTCAAGCTGTGCGTCCAAGCTTTCATGCTCTTGCAACTCACAACTCACAATTGTAAGCAAACTGAGACACCACCATGTTAACATAGCTCACCTAAATGTATGGTCAGTACTCAGTTATACCTCCCTGATCATTACATCAGTGTGGATGATCGACCTTTTATAATCAGTTTATTTAGAGCAGTTTCAACGTAGAGCTTTTTGAAATTTTAATGAAGCTTATGCCTCATACTAAATACCGGCTGTAAAGAAGCATTCGTTTTCAACTTGGACAACTTATTTTTAAATTCTGCACAAGCGAGCTTGTATGATGCACAGAGATTAATGGTATGAAAATTTGACAAAGTTTTCAATTGAAAAATATAGAAGTTTGACAATGGTGCTACAATTTTTGGGACGGTGCTAATATAAAATTTAAATGGTATAGAACCTGAGTATCAAGGAAGCAAAATCTTTAGAATTGTTCCAGAGTGCCTCAAAAACTTGTTTTTTTTCAATAGAGCATTTGAGAGAACCTGAGATTTATGTCTTCTGCTGATTAATGATTATGCAATAAGCCTTTTCTCGTCATATACTGATTGCTTTGGGAGCCGAAAATGCTGCTGAAGGGGAAAGCAAATTGTCAACACACCTTATGATCTGATCAAGTATGCCGGTCCATCCTTCTGTAGTTTATATGCTTGTGTTATTGATCAATTTTTGGAGAATATTATCAATGTTTTGAAAATGCTTTTGGGGAATGCTACATCATCCCACTAAATAAGCCTGGTAAACCTTTAGGCAACAAGAAAAGCCTGCCTCCATTGAAACTCTGTAACAGTGCCTGAATCTGTTATCTCTCATAAAATTGAAGAGGACCCAGCTAAAATTTGATTGTTAAACTGGTTCCTGGCAAGCTGTAATAAGCAAGGAAGAAGATGAATCTGGAAATTATCATCATCAAAGACAGTGCCCACATAATAAACGTTTTTAAATACCTAAAGTCTTGGGCCAGTGACAACTTAGCTTTTTGAACTAATGCACATCATAATTTGGGGATCAGAATCTGAAGCAAAAGTTCTCTCACAGCAGAACTACAAATGCTACTTGCTTGTGTATAGCCCTAAAGGATTCCTATGCATTTAAGATACATATCATGTGAAACTGGTCACGATCACTGTGTGGGCACTAACTTTCTACGTGTCAAGATAATCAGAATATCTCTGTTGTTCTTTAAAACGGTAAAATTCTTTATAATTTAGAGTAGAAAGTATAAAACATAAGTTGTATGACAGTGGGATATCAAAACGTTAAAATAGACACAAAACATGGATTCAAAATATGATATAGACACACATAACATTTATTAACACACAAATCAGACAATTGTTTACAATTTACAAACATGGCATACTTACCTTGCCATTGGGGTATTTCCATTGCAGGTATTATATGTTAAATACATGCAGTTAGATCCATATATTACAGGTAGCCAGTATCAAAATTAGAATCAAATTTTATATCTAGGTGTTTGAAATTTTTATTGGTGGACTGCAGGGTGACAGCTTGTCTGGAAAATGTTTATGCTCTATCTGGCTGCTGCTTTGTATCACTTAAATGTGGTGACAAACAGGCCCCTACCTCCAACTTAAGTGTTGGGTATGCCACAGGAAAGTGATTACTCTGATGATGTGGATTTTATGGACACTGACTGTGAAGATTAAGATTAATTATTACATATAGTAATTAATACTTTTGAAACCTACTTTTGATGATTGGATGGTAAAGATTAATAAAGCCACTACTAAGTTCGTACATTTCTGGGCAGCTGACAGTAATTAACAAAGAGAGGATGGTACTATGGCTATGGTAAGAGGTGATAAACAGAAGTTTTCATCATCCACCAATCCTTGAGGAGTGCGCTAAGGGCGTTTGCCTATGCAATCTTCTTTTGTCGACTCAGCCAAATGATCGGGAAACCGTGATTGAGGGTTAAATGAGGGTCTCTGTTAAAAGATCTAGAATCTTCCAGGAGCCCCTTTAGTTTAACTGTAAAAGCCTGGGTACAGGTGTAACAAATAATGTACAATGCCTCCTGCAGGGCTGCTATATCAGCTGTAATCTTGAAACTGGACATTTGTCATGGAAAATACCTCAGATCTATTATGGATGCATGCTGACCAAGCGTTTTAACCAATAAGAGGTGCAATACTCGCCTGCTATTAGAGAGAGTTGCTTTTGCCAGATGAAAAATGCTGGGTCATGTCTTGCAGTCCTGAGAACCCCCTGCTCAGAGAGCTTTTCGCACACGTTCTTTAAGTGTTCGTTTTTGCTGATTTGACATTTTTCAAAGTCAGGTGCCCTGTGGCATAATGTTGTAGGCCTAGCAAGCATGGCGCCACTAGGCCCCTAAGTTGCGCCCCCGGTATAAGGGCTTACTGTGAGCAATTTGTAAGTATATGGCCGAAAATCTAAATAAATAGTGATGAAGCCCCTGCGCCTCCGTAATGAAGATATGAGACAATTATGCAAGATTAACCGATCGACAAGCAAAATCGCGTGTTTGGTTTAATAACTTACTTAACTACTTTAACCTTTACTCTGTAAGGAGCTGGCATCACTAAAGTTCGATGTGCAGTTTGTCCACGGCTTTCAAGGTTTTGCAAAGCATGATGGAAAGTTGGTCCATCAGCTGTCCAAGACCCTTGACAAGCACAACAATCCCGACATACTTCACATGAACCAATTTGGTGCCAGGGTCCTTGTTAATATAAAATGAATAAATAACAAATAATGATGCCTGCACCATCACAATTAATATAAAAGGTATTATGAGTCATCTTATTCTCTAAGTAACTTCCACTATCACAAACACAAACACAGAAACACAAGTTCCCACAACAGAAGTTCCCACTACCGCAAATTCCTGAAGCTTTACTTCTGCTATTAAACGTCTGAAGATAAAATTTATAAAAATCTAGACTTAATGCAGTCTTCAACTCTAAGGGAAGCTTATTCAAAAAAACATTCCCCTTATTTAAAAAGCTGGCATGATAAAAAGGATCAACATTTTTCAGATTAACAGAGGCGTTGACAGACGGAAAGGGCCACCCAACAGAGTGAAAGGGAAACCCTTAAGCTTAGCTTCTAAGGAACCACCTCCACGTCTTCCGTGGGGAGGTTGAGACGATTGTCAGGTATAATGATTGTATCTTTAGTAGTTTCCCAAGATTACTTCCAAATTTGCTACTGACCAGTGGGACACCCTAAAAATCAATGAAGGCTGCCTCTTCCTTAACATAAATGAAAACAAATGTAATTTTAATCTCTTTATATCTGAACTTGATCGACTGAAGAATAAATTTCCATTAAAGCAGTTGGCTCTTTGCGTGCGTAAGCACCTGGTTAGGTGACAATTGCACTCGCTGAAATTAACATCAATCCTAAACAACTTTGTTCACACAATCCTTGACGACATGATATCTGTCTAACGAAACCAGGAGAGCAGCAAGCTGCGAGCCGCGCAGGAATCGGGTAACAGCTCGACAACACAATCCAAGGTTATACAATTTTTTCTTACCGGGCGGTGCGCGGCTCCTCTACGTTTCCCTCCGTTGCAAAGCAACAATTAGCCTGTGGTCCCCAGGCAAATATTTTCCAGTCAACTAAAAGGTCCTTATTAAGGTGGCTGGAAAGTTGCCCTTTGCCAAGGTGATACCCGACTCTCTAAGCTCAAAGATTGTTCTAACCATTGTACATTGTCGAGTTGACCTAGCCGTGTGCTTACGCCGCGCGTGGCGGCTAGGGCTGCTTCTACGCAGCGCCGACGCGCACAAGAGCGTTAGACGGATATCATTTTTGATTTTGTCAATAAACGCGCAGTGGCTGTTATGCAGATAAAATTTTTTTACTTATTACGTATTGCGTATTGTCGAGGTATTACCCTGTACCCGACCCGCGCGCGGCTCGCAGTTAAGTTTGCTGTTCTCCTGGTTAGAACGTTAGATTGTCGAGATGTTACCCGACCCGCGCGCGGCTCGCAGTTTTCTCCTCCTCGTTAGAACGTCAGACGGATATCATCTCGTCAAACGTTAGACGGATATTGGATATCATCTCGTCAAATTGCGAACATTTCTGTGCGAGCTTAGCGTGAAATTAGGCATTAAGACGGACGCGTGACGCAAAAGCTCATACTGCGTCCCGATAAAGGTCCACAGACAAAACTTAAATTATTTCTTCTAACCATGACCAGAGTCCTTTTGCTAGCGTCGCGCGCGCCACCAGAGGTTACTGGAATTCTAGCTGCGTAGCAGCCGCGGGCGTAGCGTGCGTAAGCACCTGATTAGGTACACACTTAAATGTAATTGACTTTTATGTTAGATGAATCCTCTTCGTTTTCTGTAGCTGTGCATAATTTTTACTTTTACAGAAATATTATTAAATATTTGATCTTTATGTAAGAAAATGCTGCATCAAAAATGAAACATTTTATTTCATCTTTCTTAGGGACCAACATGCAAAAAATAGTAGCTTTTGATGTTTGAAATTAAGAAAACATGCGTTAAATGCTTGACGAGATAATATCCGTCTAACGTGTTTTTCCTTGTCGCGGAGATACCCGACTCTTGTAGGTTGATAACCTACTGTCTTGGCCATCACGCGCTCTCACGCATTTCTGGCCTGGCGACAGAAATTCTAGACGTGCATCGCCCGTTGACCCGACTCACGCAGCTATAGCTGAACGGTAGACGGATGTTTTAAAAAAAAAAATCTCGTCATATAATCTCCGCCAGGAGCGCAGCAAGAGCGAGTCGGGTAACACCTCGACGATTAAATGTTTGAGCAAGAAAATGATTGGTGTTATCCCTGTTTGAATAACGCAGAACAGTGTCTATATTTTTATGTATAAGTAAGTAATATATGTATAAAGCCTGGGTACAGGTGTAGTAAATACAAATAGTCCTTTGATCAGTTTCAGCTGAGATGTAAAGGAACTCTCAGGAAAGCCGATCTCAGCCTGTCACTGTATAAACAGTGTGCCTGGTATCAGATATAAGAAATTTGGGTTTTTTGAGCAAGCAAAAGCTAAGCTACAGGATCTTGCATGTCAATCAATCAGAGGACGGGTCAGAAAATAAGGCAAGCCAGAAGGGAGATGGAATGAGATTCAGCGTGCCAAAGTTGGGTAAGCTGCCACCAACAGTGCGCCTTTTCTGTGGGGCTGACAGACAGCATATGACCCTTATTTCGCTTTTCTTGAGAATAACAGGGCTATACCATTCCACATTCACCAGGCCAATCTGTTCAGTAACCAGCTTACATCTGATGGAAGATGTGGTTCAGATTGGTCTTACACTATACTGGTTGAGTGGGTTAGCCTACAGCAAGACAGCAGACAAAAGTCTGGCCTTGTTTCCTGCTCAACGCCAGAGGCAGATGCACCTGAGGTGGGGAAACGTTTTAGAACCATCACTGAGGGTAGGTTCAAGTAAGTATCAAAATATCTTATGCCCGATTTATGTCGACGCTGAACTACTTACTTAACTTTTTTCTTTTAAGACTGAAATAGAGATAGAGATGATTATAAAGTGTCATCATCTCATCCCTCTTAATTGATCTGTTATGGTTGAAGTGTTCAAAATTGATTACAAAACGCCAGTGGGTTTTTTATAATCAGGTCAGTTGAATAATCAACTACTTTATGTATTTTTTTATAGTTTCAGTGTTCAAGATTGATTATGGAACACCTGTGATTTTTTATAATCATGTCTGTTCAATAACACGCCAAGTCATCTTCTAGTTTCAAATGTTTCATGCCAACCTCCTGATCATGATCCTTATCTCAATAAAATTGAGGTTTGAGGTAATGTTGAAATGGTCCAAAAGTATAGCTTAAATCAAGTGTAGTTTTGACTTAAATTCTACCACTTTCAGGATGATGAAAATGAAGTAGTGAGGCTTTGTTAATTTTTCAACAATATGAACAACAGCAACAGCAGTGAATCAAAGCACAGCGAACTTCAACCTTTTTTCAGGGATCATGAATTGTTCGCTGAATACAAACTTCTATGCAACAATGTTCCCTCTGGTGTTTATGTGGTCCCATCCTTCAAGTCGCTGCAGGTGTGGCATGGAATGATCTTTATTAAAATTGGAATGTTTGCTGATGGCTGTTTTAAATTTAATCTCTACATACCTGATAACTTTCCTTATGCTAGACCATCTTTAAGATTCATCACCCCTGTCTTTCATCCACAAGTGAAACCTACAGGAGAATTGAACCTTGCTAAGGCCTTTCCCACCTGGACTCCTAGGAAAGACAGAATTTGGCATTTATTGAGGTATACCAAAAGATGCTTCTTTTCAATTAACACATTTGATGCAACTAATCCAGTTGCTGCAGAGGCTGTTCATAAAAGTATAGACACATTTCGCAGTCAGGCCAAGTTGTGTGTTGAAAAGTCAATAAAGTTGTTCAATAAAACAGAGGAAAGTGATATAACTCCAGCAGATGATGGGAATGTATTTAATGTCAAACCACTTGCATCTCAAGAGCTTGAGAAAATCAAAGAAAAGCTTTTATTAGGTGTTAAGGCTCCATTTGGAACATTATAAAATGTATTTTTACCACATTACTTGGTCCTATATATTTGGTGGGATTTGTTAGCAGTGTTTTTATTTGTTTAAATGTGTCCTTTTTCTTGTTTATGAGTTAATACAAACAGTTAGCATGAGCAGTTCAGTTCTACTGCATTTCCAGTATATCAGTAGTCAATGACTAATGTATATGTTTTCTTTCAACAGTCAGTTTAGTCCAGATCCTGATAATTAATTACAGTTATTTATTTCATACTGAGATGCAGATGAATTACAAGTTGATTATTCAAGTGCCTCAGCTTAAATCATAAAATCTTATTGACAAAATAGGTTATTCAAAGGATTAATATTCGCCACTTCTTCATTAACAACTATTAATGATAAAGTTTTACTGACAGCTGGTTCATTATGAATGTTATCTCTACTGATGCCGAATAATAACAATAGTTTAAAAGACAATCTAGCTAGATGTGACTAGCACTTTTTAATAATGTTTTGTTCAATTAAATTTATGTTTCTAAAAGATAAATGGACCACCATTAATGTTATGCAATAAAAGATAAATTTTTGTTTTAAACAGTAGACATTTCTGCATTGTCACTTATAAATGAAATACATATTTTTTACTGTTATTGCTAAAATTGCTGTTGACCTAAGCGATACAAATGTTTTAGATGGGAAAGCAGACCAACTAAACCTAACTCAGTATCCAATTGTTATTAAATTATTAACGTTGCAAAAGATACCTACCATTGAATTGTCTATTTACTGAAAATTTACAGAAAACTCTCCATTTCCCTTTAACATTTCAAATAAATTTCTTACTACATGCATCTTCATTTAGTCAAATGCAAAAAAATGAAGAAGAAAAGGATGACATAGAAAACATCCATCCGGACAGTAAATATGACAATTGGACCATAAGAAGTTTTGTAAGTTATTCTCCAAATCTTGTTTCTGTGAAAATTAAATGAATATTCATATGTTACCAGACATTAGTAGTAGTAGCCGGGGAAATATAATCTACTCTAACTTACCATTATTGTACACAGGACGTTAAGACAAAGTATGAAGACATTCCTCAATGGATGAAGATGTATGCAGAGTCTTCAATCGATACCCATGAATTCTTCAAGGTCAGTTTGTGCCTCATATTACCTGCAAACTGTGCAAAGTGCAGCTTTAACTTTTGAAAAATGTTGATGTTTTTGCTTTCCGGATTTGAACAGATTCTGTGTTCTTAAAAATTTGCTGTTAATTCAATTTACATTCAAGTAAATTCCAAAGGTGTTCTTCTGTCAAGAAAATTGTTCTGTAAATTAAAACATCCATATTTTAGTTTGATCGGTTTGAATACAAAGAACTTGATGACTGGCAAAATAATTGTTCTGTGAATTTAAACATCCATATTTTAGTTTGATCGGTTTGAGTACAAAGAACTTGATGACTGGCAAAAGATGTTACTGAAACTGTACAGGGAGGATTTACGAAAAGTTATTCGTTATTATGAGGTATGTAGAAATTAACATCAACCTATGTTAACTCTGAAGTCCAGAGAAATCTTGATCAAAACTACAATTAAATGCTAAGGATTTAACAATTAAATGTTTAGTATATAACAATTGCATGTTTAGGATTTAATAATTAGATGAAAAATCTAATTAGATCTAAAAATCTCAAATTTAATGTTCAGGATTTAACAAAAACATTTTCAGATTTAGCAGTTAAATGTTCGGGATTTAACAATAAAATGTTTCTCGATTTAATGAAGCATTTTTAGGATTTGACAATGAAATGTTTCTCGATTAAACAATAAAATGTTCAGGATTTGACAATTAAATGTTTAGGATTTAACAATAAAATGTTCAGGATTTAACAGTTTAAAAATGTTCAGGATTTAACTGTTAAATGCTCGGGATTTAACAATCGAATGTTTAGGATTACCGTGTGTCTCTGCTACGTGAAATAATGGAGAGAACTAAGAGAGAAGGAGAGCAAGTATCGTCTGATGGGGAAGTGTCTAACAGACACACTGTCTGTGTGGAGCAGGTCGGTAGAGTGTAGAAACTTGTGTAGATACTTGTGTAGATACTTGTGTAGATACTTGTGTAGATACTTGTGTAGATACTTGTGTAAATACTTGTGTAGATACTTGTGTAGATACTTGTGTAGAAACTTGTGTAGAAACTTGTGTAGATACTTGTGTAGATACTTGTGTAGATACTTGTGTAAATACTTGTGTAGAAACTTGTGTAGATACTCGTGTAGCTGCTAACATTTGATGTGGAAAATTAAAATGTGCTGTTGTTTTGATTGTATTAACTTTGTTAATTTGCAAGGTCTACAAACGTTTTCGTGACTTGCCAGATGTAGAAAAAAATAAAAACAGACATTAACAGACTGCAACACCGAAACAGAAACAGATTCTAGTACCGACCCTATATCAGAGTATATTACTAGAGAAATGCAAGCTAGCATATCCTGCAACACCTTCGATCACAGCCGTGACAAGTTCGACAAGAATCTGAACAGTTTTAGTTGCAATCTGGACGGTATTATAAGCGAGCTGACCGAACTTAGCCGGACTTTTGACTCAGTGTCGCACACGTTAAACCGACTTCTTACTCCGGACATAGCTGACATACCAGACAGTTCTACTTCTGACATACCAGACATTCCAGAAAGTCAGTCCTCCTCTGCTGGAACACTTGTCTCTGTCTCTACACAAGAAATTACCTCTAAGTCCGACAGTATTGCAACCTCCAGTATCTCCCAGATTCTCTCTTGCACTGCTCCTCTTGCTAAACCAGACCGGTTCTTGCGCTACTCAATTTCTTCCACATCCCACGAGGATCTCCGCACTTTTTCCGCCTTTAATCTTTTTAAGTCGGACATTTTAAGGATGTCTGAACAGTTTGATATCAGAGACGCTGATCCAGTGTCAGATTATTATCACTCCGATACCATCAACTCGTGTATTTCAGAACTCACTAGTTACCCTGCTGTAAGTTGCAACTGTTCTCTCTTCTTAATCTCCACAGCTATGTAGCTGTAGAGCTATATTATAGCTATGTTTAATGGACAGTAACGACTTAATAACATATGTTTTGTATACCAGGACCTTACATTAAATGTATTTCAGGCAGATAGACCGACCGTATCTCTGGAGAACAAGCAGCAACTGCACACTCTCTTGTCCCTAGACAATAACCTTCCTATAGACAACAAGACATCTCAACTGTCACCTAGGAGACTGTCACCCATAGCAACGTCACCTGGTGATGTGCTGTCACCTGACAACACCTTGTCTCCTGACGACACTTCTTCGCCAAGCAATACTTTGTCTCCTGATGTTTCTACCCTTGGTAACCTGCCCTCACCTACTTCAGTAAAGTTCAAGAGATTTGGACAAAGAAAAGTTCCTACCTGCAGATCTCACAATGAGGTAGAACGTGTACTTGATCACGTGTACTTGATCACGTGTACTAGATCACGTCTACTTGATCACGTTTATTTTATCACTGACTCATCATCCATATTAAGAATTTGGCATCCAAGTATAAATCACTTAAACTATTTAAGAATTGAAAGTAATAAACTTTTTCAGGAGGATATACTGAAAGCTGTAGCAGATCACCAGAACAAGAGGCCTGAACAAGGTATCAGCTCCCCAACACAACAGTCCGGTGTAGACACAGACACAACAACTTCTCCGGACACAATACCTCCTCCAGACACAACTACACTAGCCAACAACGCCTCTCCTGAGTTAGGAGGAACTAACTCAGAGGTACACAGTAACGAGTCTACTGGGAGTTTTGTTCTGGAACATTCTTTAGTCGGGGATTTTCTATCTCCCAAACTGGAACGGTAATTACTTAACTAGTGTTATCATGTTAACTGTTGTCATGTTAACTGTTGTAATGTTAACTGTTGTCATGTTTACTGTTGTCATGTTAACTGTTGT
>JH153709.1:53263-80687 GCA_000226015.1 Mnemiopsis leidyi | reverse complement strand
AGGAAGACAGTCGCAGCCCTGCCGATACACCTTCGATCGCTCTCCAGCTCTTCAGGAATCAGGTGATCTTCGATCGGCAGGAAGTGTTTTCCGGGAACAGACTCTCGCCCTACCCTCAACTGTCCTTTGTTGGCTGATCTGGGATAATTTTATGGTTTTAGATTTGCTTCTAGACAACACTTCGCAGTCCGCTAGTCAGTATTGAGTTAATGATGTCTTGTCTAATAGAAGGGTCACAAACTGATACTCTTATAATGTGACGGCTGGCTATTGGTTGATAAAAAATTGAATATCAACCGTTAAATCCTATTAAGCTATTCCTAAGCAATTTGTTAGTAAAAATCCAATCTTCATTAACTAATTGTTATTATCAACCTGTCTCTGAGGGTTTCCATCTCTTCGTCCGCACTACCGTACACAGTACTGGCATCTAAAAAGGAGGTCACCTGATTAAGCTGTTCTCGAACTCTGGTTTCTTTACCGAACACACTCGTGTCACCCGTACCTGTTGGTATGGTCAGCTAAGTGGTTAACTCAATAGTTAGCTTCATTGTTTGCTTAGTGGTTAGCTTTATTGTTAGCTTAGTGGTTAGCATTATTGTTAGCTTAGTGGTTAGCTTAGTGGTTAGCTAAGTGGACAGTTGATGCTTAACTTTATTTATGGTTAGCTCGTCAGTTAATGAATCCAGGCCTAAAATCTGCTCTCCATGTCCACTTTTCTTACATTTAAAAATTTGAAATCCACAGGTCATCATTTTTTTATCCGGCACTCAACTGAGCACTGCACAGTATTTTACAAGCATAGATTGACATACCACAGATTGCAAAGCAAAGATTGACATACCACCGATGGCAAAGCAAAGATTGACATACCACAGATGGTAAAGCAAAGATTGACATACCACAGATAGCGGCAGATCTAACGAAGGGCATACAGGACGCATCAATCCTAGAGTCGTTGGTAGCTATCTCAATAGGGAAGCAGGGCATGGTGTTGGAGCAGGTTTGTTCACAGCGGACTCTGAGGAAGGGAGCAAATGTTGTCTCACTTGGACCTGCTACTGTCTGAAACAATGATTGGAAATGTGACCACGCATATTGCATAACAACTGTGCAAAATTCGCAAATCTTCTAAATTACTAAAAGTCAAATGGAGAAACTTTTTTTTAACGACATTTAAGACCAATGCTTCATACCTGGGCGATATCGTGGTCGATGAACTGTCCGAAATGCATCATCAGTATGCTGTATTGAGAGTGGGCGTGTGTGGTGTGGGTTCTAATGAGACGCTGAGATATCATCCTGGCAGAGGGAAGAGACCGGCCCCAACCACGCGGTGTGTTGTACCTGGGGAGGTTTCGTATCAGGAACTTTCAGCGGGCTTTGTAATTTTTGTTGGAAACGTCTGTTGGCGTTCTTGGGAGGTTTTTCCCTCTTTCAGAGAAGTTACGGGGATTTAAGAGGGGTACTGACTTTCTTGAAAGTTTCTTTAAAGCTTGTTACAAGCATGTTAAAACATGTTTAAAGTGACGAATGCACTATATGATAATTTATTTTTCTGTAACTTTGGTATTTCATTTTCAGAGAAATCAGATGATCTTCCCGAAGATTAAGACCAAAATTCAAGCAAACTGAACCAACTTGTTTTCGTAAAGAGCGGGAAGGAATCGGTTGATCTTGTGAAGACTGGAGCCCCAGGTATTGTTCTTTATGTTGTTACAAGTTCCGTCATGTGACCTGAACGTCATCACCTGACATCTCATCTGACACTTTGGCATCCTTTTCTGGGTGGAAAGTCTCGTCAAGCACTTTAGTTAGTCGGAATGTCTCATTTGTGCACTTAACACATCGCAGTTAGCTAAAACTGGACAGTTTAATTTAGTTCAAAATCTTGACAGAAGCATAAGCAGCACAAAAGGACTATAAAAGAAATGTAACAATGAGTAAAGTAGTAGAATGGATTAAAACGACTTACTTTGTGTAACCATGCGTAACTATGTGTAGCAATGTGTAACTATGTGTAACTATGTGTAACTATATGTAACTATGTGTAACTATATGTAACTATATGTAACTATGTGTAACTATGTGTAACTATGTGTAACTATGTGTAACTATGTGTAACTATGTGTTACTATGTGTAACTATGTGTAACTATGTGTAACTATGTGTAACTATGTGTAACTATATGTAACTATGTGTAACTATGTGTAACTATGTGTAACTATGTGTAACTATGTGTAACTATGTGTAACTATGTGTAACTATGTGTAACTATATGTAACTATATGTAACTATGTGTAACTATGTGTAACTATGTGTAACTATGTGTAACTATGTGTTACTATGTGTAACTATGTGTAACTATATGTTACTATATGCAACTATGTGTAACTATGTGTAACTTTATGTAATAGTAACTGTGAGTGAATAGTCAACATACCCGCTTGTGACAGCCCGACAAGTCCTCAAGATGATCAATAGCCTCGGGGCTAAGTAGAGAAGCTAAGGGCTGATTATTCCTTTCCATGTTTGTAATGTTCATTGCTTCTATTTGCTGGTGTATAAAATCCATCGCGTGTTCAAATACCTCGGCTGACTACGGGAATTGCATGGTGATCTCTCGTGTTATATCTCACAAGTGTGATATATTATGGCAGATATTTAACGAGTGGTACTATATCAATTACAAAACATATGAGTAAATCTTAAATAATCCTCCATTTAAGATTAAAATATACATATGAATTTTCAGACTCACCATAGCCATGTAAAGAGCTTGTCGAGTGGGTTGTCTAACCAGGTGGAATAAATCTTGAGGAGTTGGGGTGCTCAGGGCGTTAAATCGAGCTCTGAGGGGAGGATGAGTGGTAAGTCCATAATTCAGTGATTGGGCAGCATGGTCCGTACCTCAAGGTTCGGTTAATGAGTTTATTACTTTATTCGGCAACTTTCATGATTTTCAGAGCGACGGGACGCTGCAATAATTTAGCGATAAGAACTCAGTAAAAGGTGTAAATATTTACCTGAGGATGATTTGAGTTTCATTGATGGCACTTTCCACATACTCCTTTGCGTAAATAAGAGAATCTTCGACAAATCTGTCTCCCGGAAATGGAGTTGCATCTGGGAGTAGATATAGATGTGAAGGTAACTCAGGAGAAAATTATATTCTGAGTATGATATTGTTTACGATTCAAAATTTTTGATTTCGAGAGTACACATTTGCCAAGAGGAGTTCCGAATATTAAGAAGAATCACTCTTAGGTTATTCCTGTATGCTATAAGTCAATTATCTCAGCGTAGATATGATGCAAATTAAGATTCGAAATCATCTTGGCATTCAGTACAGTGTCCATCAAATGAAACTACAGAATAAAGTACTTGAAAATCCCTCTAAAAGAATTGCCGCCTACACACCGGTAACAGCGAGAGAAAACTCGGTGCGGCTAGTTCCTGCCAAGTTGCTGGCACGACACTCGTAAAACCCGGTATCCTCGAACTGAACCACTCTAAACACAAGTTTCTCCAGCACTTCTCCTGGCTTGGTCTCGTGTTGTATCTGGTAGCTGCTGGAGAACGGCAGGTAATGGTTGTCCTGTGGAGGAGGGATTAATTAACTCAATCTAGTGCCATCTTGGTAACCCGTTGGTGCCATCAGTCGTCAGAAGTCCAACCTTAATGAATTAAAAAAATGTTGCTTATTCAGTTCGAACTTTAGAATGAATTATTCAAAGTGGAAGTTGAATGATATCATTAAAGAAGCGAAAAAACGACTTATTATGTATTTCACCTACAATAACATAAAAACTGAACTTACCTTGAACCACTCTACAACAGGGGTGGGACTACCAAACACGATGCAGCTGAAAATGGCGGAACCACCTAACGGTACCCAGGAGTCCTTTGGAGGCACTCGAAATTGGGGCGTAACTGCAATGTTAAGATCATGATAAGAGGCGTGATAGTGGAAGTGTGATGTTTTAAATCAAGTTGAGTTACCACGCTCCCAATTTATACACGAATTGGTGCACATACGATAAATCTGGTAACAAGAAGATTAGGATAACTTATGATATATTGTGCACGGCACAATGTGCACAACGTGCACTCTGTTCAATTTTCCTTACTGAGGACTTGGAGAATAGCACTAGCTTCAGTTACTCCTCCGGCGTTAGTCGCTACACAGGTGTACTTTCCACTGTCACTTGGCTGGGGAAATCTTATTCTGATGGTTTTGTAGGCGTCCATCTCGTACCTTTGGCTGGGGTGATCCTCCGGCTTCTCTATTGTTACGCCCTATGATAGAGCATCTCTATTATGATCTGTGATTCATAAATCTTAGAACCTATCAATGTGCATTTTAATAATAAGTAAAAAAGACAACGAAACAGTTTTCCCACATGTTTAAAAACCGCGTAGGCGCGTAATGCTGCCCAATATCCAAACATGTGAGGACGCCATGTTTAACTTATCGATTATTTACCTCAAAAGTTTCGAGTCTCCAATGGATGTCGGGACGAGGGTTTCCACTAGCTCGACAAGCAATACCGATAATATCCGCATCCAGAGAATTGGTGTCCTCTGGTTTTGTCGTTATTACTGGGGGTTCTGAGGAGATTTAATTGTCATCAGAGGCTGTACATGAACCGATGAACAATTTTATGTTCGCAAAAATAGAATCTAATGTTGGCAACTACTCTATAACTAACTATAGACAGACTGCTCACCAAGAATAAGGACTTTGGCTGTAGCCCAGGCGCTTCCCCCGTCATTTATAGCCATACAGATGTACGTGGCACTGTATGCACCTGTCGGCTGTAAGATATTTTTTTGATTATTTAAGTAGTCTTATCAAATACAGAAGAAAGAAATATTTCTCCATCTTATATTATGATTCATGTAGAAAAACAAAGAACTCCTGAAGAGCAGTATAAGAAAGGTTTGGTTTCTGGACAGCACCCTCCCGAAATGAAAACACGTACATCTCTGATGTAGAGATGTCCAGCCTCTGTGACGAGGTAATTTCCTCCGTTGTAGTTCAGAATCTCCTCCTCTGTCATGTCGTCAGGGATAACAGGTAGATTTCTCAGGGTTGACCTTCCTGCGATAGATATAGTTAGAAGTAGAAGTATCCAATACTATCGAAAATAAGAATACAATAACAAAGCAGATAACTAACAGACAACAGACAACTAAAAGACAACGTATAACTAAAAGACAACATGTAGATAAAAAGACAACAGATTTAAAAAAACAGATATTTCAACAGAAAACAGATAACAGACAGACAATTGGACTTACCGACTCTCCACTCCATGGTAGGTTTAGGGTCACCTGAACTCTCACACGGTAGGTGGACAAGAGTTCCGAGATGAACAGTGACGTCACTAGGGGAGACTAAGATCGTCGGACGAGCTGAAGTCAATGTAAGTGAGGAGTGTATCGTGTTTAAATTCTTTTCCATATTTCATTTTTTCTCATCTTCCAGAATCATCGATGATCAATATTGATTTTGAAAAAGCTTTTAAATGCATATGCCATATAAATATAATGGTAACCTCAGTTAAGTAGTTAGATCATGTCTATAAGTATAAACAACTATATGTACAAACAATACACACTGACAGTGGCCTCCCCTCCCCCTTAACTGAAGAGATAACTTTAGTAGCTGTTAAGCTGTAACTATGTTACTTTTTAAAGACCAACCTGCCATTTCTACAGTTACTTGCTTGACGGCAACCCCGCCAATGTGACACGTGTAAAATCCCGCGTCTTCTGTCTGCAGTCTGCTGATGTACATCGCAGTGCCACGGACAATGTAACGTCTCCTGGAGGATTGTTACGTTCAGCTTGGTTGGTGCAATTCTTTTAATCCAGTGTCAGGTTATTCTCCCGGATTACGGGGAATCAGATGATTTAAAGTTACTGTTAGGGTCAACGCTATTTCAGGGTCAACGCTAATTTGACAGTAGCCGTAGTGATGAACTTAATGTTATCACTTATCAGCGCAGTAATCAGTACTAATAGCAGTGTTCCACGACCTGAGAATAGCAGTGCTACGTACATACTGCATGCTAATTGTTTGAATATAGAACTTTATTCAGTCTTAACTCCAATGTGGCTTTAACTCTTTGGCTTTAAGAATTCTTCAAAAAATACACAAGATTAGAGATCACCGAAAACTAAGGAAGCCACAAAATAACAGGATTTTAAATTAGGAGGTTTCGTTAGATATAATATTTCGAATATTGGCGGTGTGTCCACGTCAAACCATATGACTTGTCAGCAGAGATAATGATCGGTAAATCAAGGATTACTACATCTCATGGATGGCTCGCGACACTTAGAGTCGCATGGAACTTCCATCGGAAGTAACTCGATTATTGGTGGGCGTGGAAACATTTTGTGTAATTGTATCAATGTATAATTAGATAGAATTGTGAAAGTAAACACGATAGCCAAACAGTAAGACCAAAAAATGAAATAATGCTGTAAGTGTAGCTAAGTAAATCTCTAAACTTACCCCAGGGTATTGACATCCGTTTGCTCTCCGTCAACAGTTTTTGAACCAAGAGATTTCGTCATTCCTTTCTCCGCATTTCAGACTGACAAAACCTCCCTCCCTGCCGGCAACAGTTTCTCTGACTAGCTCCTGGGACACTGCCCCGTGTAGGAGCAGCGAGAGGAGCGGGATTAGGAGGAGCATGCAGGGTCCTGCTCAGTTCGGTATGTTACCAGAGTGTAGGTCAAGACAAAAGTACACTCGACTGAAAGCAGTCACTAACACAATAATAGAAAATTTGTTAATGCAACATAAAGCATTGAGCATTTAAAAGAATCGCTGGAACAAAAAGACGGAGCTAAACAAAAACGGTATAATATTCAAGGTGCAAGATTACCCAAATATCAACCATCAAGCAATAAAAGTTACTTGAGAATTAAGAAACCGGGGCCATCAGGTGTCACATTGTCACAAGTAGGTTACTAATTCTTCGTTAAAGTTAGACTAAAGTAAAGTTTCAGTAAAACTGAGTATGTTTTCAACGTCTTAGGTAATACAACAGGTTACTATAAACCTATAGTTATAGTTATACTTATACAAGCTTGCAGTGACACCGACTTCAGTTGTTTAGCAATGTGACGACAGGCGAATGTTGATTAACTGTAGAATACTGTGAAATTCGCACGAACAAATTAATGTGTAAGTATAACTAAAAGCTATAAACTTTGCACTTTTAGTTTTAGCCCTTCAAAGCCTACTGGTGGTGAGGTGATATCAGCCGTACTGAAACCTGCTCGACTTCAAAAGTACGTCTCTAAGTCTAAATGTTGTACAGTTAGCGACCTTGCTGACATGTGTTACTGTGAACGGCATCAGCACAAACTCAAAGTATAAGATGTAGAATAATGCGTGTCTAGAAAGTACTCATAATAGCAGTGATTCAGTGAAGTCACATAAACAACCATGACTTAGAACTAAGTTTTTCGGAAGAATTCCGGCTGGCATATGTTAGAGAAAATGGAGATATCTCATATCTTGAGGACTACGCTGGGAGTCCAAAAGATTACAAGAAAATCAACTTTAAGCTAATATGGGCGGTCGAGAAATTGACCGGAAAGAGTTTACTTTAAGGGATACAAATCTTATTTTAGATATATTGATTATGCTAAATCTAAACAGATCCAGAAAATAAAACTGCAGGGGAATAACATGCGAACTAGGATGGGAAGCAAACAACATACTAACATAATGAGATACTGTAGAAATAACCACAACGAGGACGGTATCGTTAGGATCAGAGAGTGATTGAAAATAAAACGCAATACTGCCAGAGCTGTAGAGCAAACCCAAGGTTTCCAGATTTACAGCTTATGCTAAGAATAGTGTTTGTTCTGCAGGGACCCTTCTGCAACGCCTTATAAGCATTAAGATCAAATTAAATTAAATTTTCTGTGATGAAATATAAGAATATAAGATTTAAAGGTATGTTAATTAAAATTGTTGCAGCCATAACTGTCGGATCGTTTTTAAGTGTAACAATCACGTTAGCTCTGACATGATGCTATAATTAGATAATATTTCAAATGAATTTAGGCTCCTTATAGAAGTCAGAGTAATCCCTACACAGTTTACACGCAGATCTAATTTGAAGAGCAACACGCAAAAATTGTGTACGTGGCGTGGGGGAGAAATCCGGAATACTCTATTTTTTGATAGAGGAGACTATCTAATAAATTGTACATCATAAAATCCGGAAAAGAACTTGCAGTTACTAGGAAAATGGAAATTGATTGAACATATTGAATTACTAGTACTACATTAAATGTCCAAATTAGATTAGAATGTCACAAAGAGCTGGAAAATGTGAACCCTGTAACGGAGAGAATTCATTTGTGAAACTTTCAAGTTTCAGTCATATAAGATCATTTTCCAGGCCGACTTGGTTACAACGATGACTATATTACATTAAATGTAATTGTCATATAACGGACCATTTTTCATATCATTTCATTAATTCCAGATAATTTCTGAGTGAAGCGAGTGATACACATAACTGTACTCATGCTGATCACAATATACAGTACAAGGAGGTGGGTAACGTCACAGTCACACGATTACTCGAGTATTTGGTGATCCAATGTAATT
The DNA here is from genome assembly GCA_000226015.1 of Mnemiopsis leidyi. Taxonomy (NCBI): domain Eukaryota; kingdom Metazoa; phylum Ctenophora; class Tentaculata; order Lobata; family Bolinopsidae; genus Mnemiopsis; species Mnemiopsis leidyi. The sequence goes on along the minus strand of JH153709.1, from coordinate 72,037 downwards.
TAAACATACCATATAACCTTGAAAGGAAGCTAGCCTACTTTATTAGAATTAGGAGAAGCTAAAAATTCTAAAACAACTTAGTTCTCATATTTAACAGCGCGGTTTATATCCGTGATTTGAGCAAAGAACGATGATTTAACCTAATTGTTGATTTGATTTTAACCTTATTTAATCTTATTGTTGTCCTTAGACTTGAGGGGTCCTGGTGCCGGATGAAAATTGCAGAAAGTTGCAGTTTGTCAATTGCTGGGAAGAAATGTAATGGCTATAAGTATACACAATACAGTTCTAAATCTAAAATGTTTCCGATAAAAGAAAGAAATACAACAATTTGTTTCGATTGAGTTGTGTCTTTGTGTGTCCATTTCCAACCTCAGAGTTTAAAAAGTGATAGTACAACCACAACTACAAGCACGATCACCTTTAAAAGAAGACGATATAATTCAACTTGGTTCCAATTCTTTTAAAAGAATGTGTCACACTAACACACCTGTATTTCCATCGCACCTCTATTAGTTGTACATGTAGCATGTGTAGTAAAGCATAAATAATTGTAAAGATCATAATAAAGATTATGAAGGTAATATAGGTTTGAATAGATTTTCAAAATCAGTTGGATTTTATAAAACTTCTTGAAAAATAGAAGGCAGAAATTTGAAACGGCACTCAGAGTTAGAGGCAGCTGTGTCAGATTCCATCCATTTGAGAAAAATGGTGACGTTTTGATTTCAGTCTTATCAATATCAACAGAGGTGCAGACAGTAATTATCTAATTAAGATAGGGAAAGGACTGGAACCTGTAGAAGCTGGAAATTAGAAACTCTAATGATACTTGCTTTATATGCCACTACCAGGACTATATACTATAGAAGCATGAATAAATGCAGAAAATCGGTCAACGCTGAAATTGTAGCAATCTTGCAAATAACACTTTGAACAGTGATATGTTGTAATATTTTGAATCTAAATTTTACAGCAGACAGGTGCACTACGCGTGTCGGCTTCATATCTTCCTTTTCCAACGGTTCAGTGCTGAGTTGAACTAAATGTTACAATTAGGGATGTGGTGAAGACATCCTCGCGCTCAACTGTAGAGTAAATTCTACCTAAATGTAAACAACCGTTCCACAACGGTTAACTGGTTAAGTCATAGCCAAACTTGACAGCAACCCACCACACACTGACACGCACATACTCATAGGCTCGGTTGTGAGAATTTAAACCGGAGTCATTCTTGTTGCTGCAAGGACCTGAACTTGAAACCTTCCACTCTACTTAATTAATTGTTCCAGCACAACGGAGAAGGAGTATGTAGCCGCTTTATGCTTTAATGTGTCAGAGAGAAACCTTAAATTTTCATCTTGTAGGTTATCAAACGTGAATACAACTCGGGGTTGCTTAGTCATTTGATTTTCCTCAAGTAAACTCAAGTATTTCCTTGAGCTTACTAATGACTCATTAGTAAGCTTAAGGAAATATTCGAGTTAAAACAACAAATTGTTCAAATTTATAAATGCATTAAAGCATAAAAAAGCATAAATATGAACAGCATGAAACAGTATCAAAGCATACCGTGTTATTCCGAAAAGTTAAATAGTACCATTAAAGAAAAGCGGCTATTTTCAATTGCAACTAAGACTTGGACACGACGCACATTGTAACTCAATTATGCACCGTCAAATAGCATGGTAAAACTAAACGTAAATCAGCTTTCCAAATAGACATGGCGTGCTATCGCAGGCTGCAAAGAAATACGGAATACGAGAATTCAATGAATAATTAAGATCATAAAAACACGCACAAATTTACTGAAGCCAAGGCAGGTGAGGTGCGTGAATGCAAGAGTAAGAGTACCATTGGAATGTCATAAAGAATTCATGTGGTAGCGCCAGCACCGCAAAACTTCACGAACATCAAGAAAGCTGGTAAGTGAGTGGGTAGGGTTCCCTAGTCACATAGTCAGCCTGTGCAGTGTGCTATCTTGGGAAACCCTCAGTTTTAGTTAAGAAATTAGAAGTTCCACCACAACAGTTGGACAGTTAATTACTTAGAACACCCAGCCAACAAGTTAAATACAACGACTACGAGCGTGTGCACATCCGTTAAAACTAGGTAGAACACTAGAACATAGCGATATAATTAATTGGCAGACATCAGCAAAGTCGCGTTACAAAGAAGATGTATCATAAGACAGGGTGTAACTGCAGAGGAAAATACCAAAATACCCCTCCACCCACACGTCATCACAACAGCGCAAGAGCCGACCATGTGACTGGCGCGCGGCGCGCACGTGACACTCACAAAGCTGCAAAATGTATGTCACGTGATCGCAGGTCATGTCACATGCCGCATCCGTACCGATGACGTCACACAGGCGTTCCGTGCACTGTCCAGCAGTTGGATCGTGTAGAGCGGTCTGCACGTCAAGACCTCTAAACTTAAAGGAGTTACGTTGCCCAGAGGTTTGGTACCGATAATCTAATAATGTAGTGATATCCTTTCCCATGCCCTGTATTGGATTTGGAGCATTACATCATACATTGTCTTGCAGCGCTCTGGAAACTTTAACACTATTATAGGGACTCATCATGATACATGATATGTAATGTACGGCATGAAACATTAACACCCACAATGTAGGAGCGTAGGAGCCACCAACCAGACTCGAGAATTGAGACTATAACCAAAGTTTCAGACTTTCAGAATCCGATGTTAGAATTTTATCTTTGACTTAGAAGATAATTTTAGATTGATACTGATAGATTAACTTTAACGTTGACTCATACGTTTATTTGCAAAATATGGAATATTCTGAACACGTCTTGGCACCTTGGCTGGAGCCGGAGGTATGAAGGGGGTGACAGATAAGGACTTATGCGGCACAGGACCATCAGCCACGTAGCCAGGATTTTTGACCTGGGGGGGCTAAGCCCCAACTCCAAATCTTACCGATTCTCAATTTAATTAATTAATTGTAATCGCAATTTTTCGACAATTTATTAATCTTAGTTAAGTTTAAGATGCCACCTGATAATTTGTTTAAGGCAGTTAGACGCTTTAGTGGCAGTGTGATAATGGAATGTTTTACAGAAAAATACCAGGGAACTCCAAATTCTACATATAAAATAAGTTCAAAATTTCTAATATTAAACTTTTAATCGACGGGGTTTTCTTTTCCACTTGATTAAAAATTGTTCAAAAGTTATTTTACGTGTGATCTCCTTCTCAAAATGTAGGACATCAGACTTCCTTTAAGGACACAACTAGTAACCAAAATCCGGGGCAAAACAGTGAGGGTCGACTTGATAACGAATACACAAAAATACACAATATACGGAGACGCTAGCCACGCCACAATTCTTAGGGGCTAGTAGTAGTGAGTAGGGCTCAACTGATGTAGCAATTAGCGCAGCTTAGTAGAAAGTCGATAAACTTAAATTCAATGAAAATTATACCTGGGCTGGCAAGGGGATGTTTGCACCTGCTGCTAAATCTGGTTGTTGTTGTTGGGTCACATTCTGATTGTCGGGCTGGGCTGGCAGAGAGACATTTGCTGAGTTGTTTCTCCTTGCCGGACCAAAAGAAAGTAGTAGTTGTCTAGGCATGTAATCGGCACTCTCAGAGCTCAGACAAAATTTCGGCACAAGCAAAATCGTCAAGTAAAACGGCTTCCAGCCAAATTGACTCGGACTAAAGAAGGGAAACGGAGCAAAGTTCACTCAGTGTGAGACTTTTAGTGTATAGATTGGTAGATTTCAAAGCCGCCTTCCATCAAATACCGGCAAAGTTTGTAGTCATTCGATTATATTACCACCTCCTTCTTGTGTGAACGTGGGGGCCAGAATCTCGTCATACCTGGAGCAGGCAGACCACAAGACGCTCCGGGCTCCTAGAACTGTCAAGTATCACTATTTTTGAGTGTTTACTAAGCACTCTAGCACGTTTGAATTCTTCCTACGAAAGTTTTGGTAAAGGATCGAATTTTAACCGCATAAATTTCATAGTTTTGGGATTTTTCTCAGTAATTTTTCCTTCCCCGGTGAAAGTTTCAGGGGGGGCTTGGCTCATCTCAGGGGGGGCTTAGCCCCCCCCTAGCCCCAGGCTGGCTACGTGGCTGTAATCTGGTGCTACAAAATGAATTAAGTTGTGGAGAATTTTATAGAAAAGAACTTGCTACACGTTGCCTAGCCCTGCTGCCGCGAAGCAGCAGCCTCCAGCGCGCGTGAGAGAAAAAGAACAAGATCAGTAAGCAGTGGCGTAATGTTGGTTCTGCAGTACCCTGCTCGCTGTTTAATTTTTGGGACCCTATCGGAAGTCGATTCGCTTTGCTCTCCGGAAAAATGGTACATTCCTTACAATCCGGCCTAATGCAATCAGCTTTTTTGAGTTTATACTCTATATTTGATTACCGAGTACTGAAACGAATTACTGAATAGCCCTCAGTAGCATCTGCGTAATGATGCCCGGCTACACCCAAGGGTGCCGAATCGTTCTATAAATATGGGACAATTATGCAAGATTGACTGCGCGACTTGTAAAATTGTGTGTTTGGTTAAACAACTTCACTATTTATCTAGACTTTTGGGCCATAATTTCAGGAATTGCTCCCAGCCACTGCTCATAAGGTGATATTTGGTAAATTAGAGCGCATTTTCACTAGAGGGCCACATGGGCGCTGCAGGTTGGCATTGTGGGATCTGCAAGGCCTTATTATACGCCACTGTCATTAATTTTGCGGGGTGCGGCACAAAGTTAAGTTTCGCCAGTGGAGCAGTGACTCCCAAACCTTTTTTGTTTTCTGCATATTCTAGGAGATTTTCCCCTAGATGGTATTAAAACTTTGTAAAAGGAAGCAGCCTCCAGCCCCCGACTGAATGCTTACACAACAAGATCATCTGCCCAGATAAGAGCAAGTGTGATATCATCAAGTTTACTGGCTCCAGATAATTGCCTAGATTGTTGTGATTAATAATAACTTCACGTATGTAAAGTTTGAATAAGTCTCTTGAGGGGGGGGGGTGGCTTTGTTTGTGGTCTCTAATCCCTCCTCCCTCCTCCCTCTTCCCTCTTCCCTCTTCCCTCTTCCCTCTTCCCTCTTCCCTCTTCCCTCTTCCTTCTTCCTTCTTCCCTCTTCCCTCTTCCCTCTTCCCTCTTCCCTCCTCCCTCCTCCCTCTTCCCTCCTCCCTCCTCCCTGCTTCCTCCTCCCTCCTCCCCCTCCCTCCTCCCTATTGCTGTTTTTTGACATACATTATATTTTATATACTAAAGTTCCTTATGTAAGGATATACTTCAAGAAATGGCATCACATTTGGAACTGCTGCTGGGAAATCTTCATGAATGTTTGAATGTTGGGGCGGTTGAGGCATTTCCAGTTATCTTGGACTTGAAAAGTGCTGTTGATGGATTATCTGATCATGATCTTGGTAAGACCTTCAAATATTCTGACACTCTTTCATATTTATATTTTGACACAAGAAAACAAAAAGTTATAAAAGATGAAAACTATTTCATAATTTAACTTAGGTATTAAACATCATATCCGGTTATTTTTAACAGTCTGTCTAACCAATCATTTGATTTAGTGATAGGATTTTCCCAACTTCTTGATCCTGCTAAAGGTCTTCTGGCTTTTCTGGAGAAGTCAAGTCACTTGCCTGGAAAGGTTAGAAAAACGAAATCCTTTGTACAAACAAGAAGTTGTACACATACATTAGTCTAATTGTACACATACTTGATACTACTGTCCCTAATATTATTGATCAAGATTTTATAATATCGTCCTCAGGAGTGGTCTAAAGTGTGTTCAGAGTCATTGTCATTGCTCAAGGAAGTTTCTCAGAGTAAACTATTTCTTGACAAGCATCTCCTTTTCGTGATCGTATGTATCTTATTGTAGAACGTTATCATGAGACACCTGGTCTTTACGAAACTCAGCTTTCAATTGAAATATTTTATAAAATCATATGTTGTATTGTGTGGGTATGAAAAATGAGATACATCATGATTTGATTTTCAAATGCTGCAAATCTAAAAACTTGTTTTTCTGAAAATATTTGCTTGAAATTTCACTGACATTTTATTTTACCAACTGTTACTTGCTGTAACTGAAGAAACCTCTACACAGGATCGATGTATGGTGTTGTTCAACAAAGTAGACGCTAAATCAAACATTGTTCTAGTCATCAATCTCATTGAACATGTAAGATGTAACTAACTTCAGAGGAGTGCCTGACTTAATTTTTAATGAAAAACGTTCTCATAGATACTTATTTTGTCTTTATCGAACTCTAGTCCTGAATTATTGACCGCCTACTGCTAAACAACAATTCGCCTAAATTGGCCCAGGTTCGTCTAAATTGCAATCAGGTTTTGCTATATCTAGACCATAAATATAGTCCTTGACCAGTGTTTGAAGAAAGTGTATGAGCAAGGTGGAGGGACTGAAAATGCCGTAGAAATATCCGATCTTGTTTACAAAGCTCTGTCGAACAAGAAGAGATTGTCTATTACTGGTAAACAAATATTGATTACTTGCAGTGTAACCTATTGAATACTTTTAGCATGACTTACATTACTGATTACCTGATTTTACTCTGCTGCACACTGCATTATCTAAACTTACCTACTGCTTTGTGGCTTCATTGGACATAACTTATATACTTTCAGTCATAGATGCAATATGTTGCTTAGTTCAGACTCTCCTGGAATCGTCAGCTGCCATGTTTGACATCGACAGGGTATCTAAGTGGCTTGGGTTTTTTATGCACAGTTTGAAAACAGAGGCAAGTAGTGTATGACTATAATGATTCAACTGATAAAGACATCTCGAAAAAAACCTCTTTTCAGTCTCAAACACATAATGATCAATTGTCTTTTCTTATTGATTTAAACACGCTTTTCTCCAGATGGTGACCAAGAGACAAAAAAAGAAACCTCCTGACCTCCAAGTGATATCTGGATGCTTTAACGGAATAAATGGAGTTCTCTCCACCTTTTCAGATGTAGTGCCCCAAGCTACCATGGGAGAAATTTTTGGATTTTTGGTTCTTTGCTGCAACCCAAATGTATGTTTAAAATAAAATACTTTCAAATTTTTTGATATTTCACCATCTCTGATATTTCTCACTGAGAAACATAACAAAGTTATCTTTATTATTCTTTAAGTATTCTTTATTTATTCTGAAATTCCATATATCTATCAAAGGTGGAAGCTAAAAGACATGCAATGCAGACCTCAGTACTTACCCTCCTATCGAAACATACCCCCAAATTCAAGAAGTATCTTTATGATGATAACATCAAGTTGTTAGACTTCCTGGTAAAGATGCTAAAAACTGTAAAAAATGCTGCTTTAAGAAGTTCAATCTGCAAAGCTCTCTCAGCTCTTGTCTCAGAGGTAAGTATGATGTGAATCTCTGACACAAGGTGTTGCTATGGTTACCATTACTCTACTTGTTTATAACACTCTGCTCCTTAGTATTGTACACTGGTTACCATGGTTATCACGACTTACTAAAGTTACCTACAATACACCATACAGACACAAAACTGACATAACCCTTTCCCAGATGAGTAAGAGGATGACAACAGATGACGAAGAAGGTCCAACCTTATTCCACCACTACCTCTCCATTCTAGTTCCGTTGTTAGAGACCCCACACAGACGACAAACATCAGCTATAATGCAGTGTTTCGGTCATCTGGCTAATCCTTGCAAAGTTATTCTCGGGGAGAAGGAGCTCATACTGCTCTTTAAGAAGATTCTTGTTGCCGGTTTGTTCAGCAAAATTAAGAATGACTGAAATCTATTCCTGCTTAACATTTGTACGTATTTTGACACTGTAGTTTCCGCATGTTGTATGATGATTCCTGTTGAAAATTTCTGATTTTCACGTTCTTGCGACAACGTAAACGAGCTCGTTTTAGGAAATGTTAGTCGACATTTCTATATTTGTACTACGTCATATTCATGTTCTCAAATTATTTAATTAATAGTAGTTGTTGAAAGTATTAAAAGTTGAAAGTATTTTGACACTGCAAATTTCATTAATTTTAAGTTCAGAATCTTCCTTGTTCAGGAGAGAGCGTGTACATAGAAAGTGGAAGTGGAGCAGACTACAGTTCCCTCCTTCCCAGTGTCATCTCCGCTCTAGCAGATACAGTCGGTTGTATCCAGACCATATCTCCTGATATCAGACATCATCTTGCCGCCCCTCTCGTCTCTCTTATAGAGGTACGTGTCATCATCTAGCTGCACTCGAAAGCTGAGAGTTTCAATTTTCGAGGGATGGGAGTTGTTCAATGTCCTGTTCAAAAAAGATAGATTTTATTGAATATAACGCTGCTAAGAGCCGGGTAACGCAGGTGTATCCAGAACTGCACTTGAAGATCCAGGGAGGATGCTATCACTCCATCCAGTCTCTACTTGCAGCAGTACATTCCGACAGAGACACTTTCTTGTGGATTCTCAACGAACTTACTTATCAGGTATGGAAGGGAACTTGTACCGTTAGCGCTTGTAGTGCTTGTAATAGCGCTTGTAGTGCTTGTACCGCCGTTAGTGCGGCCCTAAGGGTCTCCAGATTCTTTTTACCTTTCATAAATATTAATAAAAAACACATTGAATGGCGGGTAATTCTTATTCAAGAGCCACAAGGTGCTACACCAGATCACGTCAAGTTTAAACGTTGTGTACCCAGGGACTGTTAAGATGCTCTGGTAACTCAGAACCAACAGAGTACAGTACACTGTGGTGCGATCTCCTGACAAAGTACACGTATCTTATAACAGACAACGATGTAAAGAGAGATGTCCATGTTGCTCTACTAGACGCTCTTATCAACAGGTGAGTTGCTTGATAACCTTGGCAACCTAGCAACCTGGTAACCTGGAAATGGAGAGAGAAGAGGTTTGAAATTTCAGAACATTTGCGACATATCTGCCTCCTCACGGACACCTTTCCCCATATAATATAACATTTCCTAGTTTCCTGGTGATATTCGATAAGCTGGAGTTAAAAGAAGCAGAACAAGATACAGAAGAAGACTCTGATCAAGAGAAGATGCAAACAGACACAGTCCCTAACAGAGACACTGACCTATTAAAGAACTTATCTGCACTAATTGCTGAAGTGATATCTTTCATTGACGATGACAGGTATATCTGCTGCTTGATAGGGGGTCACTGTCGGTTTTTCGACACAAATACAAACAATTAAACACAAAAACAGATACACAAATATACACAAATAAACACACAAACAGACAAACAGACACACAAACAAAGAAGCAATATTGCAGGTTGGAGAAGTGGGTGGTGTCCCTGGTAAAGTCTACAGTGTCTGCTAGTGCTAAACTACCGGACATGGAGTGTTGTTACTGGCTCCTGACTTCTGTCGTATGCTACTGCGACAAGAACGACTACTTCTCCTCCCCTCACCACCTGGTAACGGCATTGTGATCCCAGATCCTTAATTTGCAGGATTACAAGAGTAAGCAACACGTAACCTGATAAGAAATGACCTACGCTACAGCATAGAATTCTACACTAAGCTATGTTCATAAGTTTTAGAGTTGGCTTACTAGAACTCTAGAAATGCCCTGTTTATACACTGTGAAGAACTAACATAGAACTCTATACTACGTTCACTAGTTTAATAATTGACTTACAAGAACTCTAGAAATGTCTTGTTTTTAGAGAACTACACTTGCAGGGGGAGGTAGGGAGTATGTTTAATGATTGACTTACTAGAACTCTAGAAATGCCCTGTTTGTAGAGAACTACACTTGCAGGGGGAGGTAGGGAGTATGTTTAATGATTGACTTACTAGAACTCTAGAAATGCCTTGTTTTTAGAGAACTACACTTGCAGGGGGAGGTAGGGAGTATGTTTAATGATTGACTTACTAGAACTCTAGAAATGCCCTGTTTTTAGAGAACTAAACTTGCAGGGGGAGGTGGGGAGTATATTGCGACAGTTTGGATACACAGTGATAGAGCGACTAGACAGACTGGTAGAGGATACCAGAGTAGCCAGTATCTCCCTCCTCCTCTCTTATCCTGTTTCTCTGATTAAGGGGGGAGTGGACATGTTCGCTCTGGCGCTCAGAGAGGCTCTTTTCAGAGGAATCGGGTAAAGTATTTGTTGTCAAGCTAGATTAATAGGTTGTAGTTATTAGTTGTTGGAAGACCGTGCCTGACTTTTATTCTGTGACAGTGAATGTCTGTTATTTAATGAAACAAACATTACACAATAATTGTTAATTGTGATTACCTAATCACTACTAATAACAATAAGTGGCATTACATTACCCCGTGCAGGTGTGTAGAACTTGGAAAGAGAGGAGTAGCGAGCATGTGGAAAGTCGTGTTGGCAGGAGAAGTTGATATTCTCTCTGATCATTACCCTGCTTTACTCCCCTTGTTTGATCCTTACCTGACCTCCACTGTACAAACTAGTGACAAGTATGTAGACTGTATTTTACCTTTGTAGTTTACACCCTTTTATTTATTCCCGAAGTCGCTTTAGCTTAAGGTTTCGTTTTCCCTATTTTAGAAATTTGTGATTGAAACTGCCCTAAAATCATTTACAACATTTACAACTCTCCCTCCTCAGGGAACAAAGCACACTCCCGAAATTACAACGTGACATAGTGTTACTTCTGGGCACCTTGGGAGGCAGAGTCAACTCACATCTCATCACGCCTGACATTCCTGAAATATCTTGGAGCAAGGATACCGTCCTAAACCTTTCTCTACCGCTTGGAACGTCTTTCCTTGATATATCTCTCGGTAACCACATATTCATGATTTGGTAATTCATGCACTGACCAGATATTGAAGATGCTCCCTTGAGCTATTCAACGTTTGTTATACAGTTTGATATATTGATATAGTGGGTTTATTTTGAGGACTCAATCCCTCTTAAAAATAGTTCAATAAATTGCATTGATTCCCAACTAATGGTATTCGAGTATCGATCATTGTTTATGTACATCCTCAGTTTGTTTTCTTCAGATGAGATGTTAAGAGAAGTTATAACCCTAAGTACAAGTACAAGCGAAGGACAAGCAAGGACAAGTGCTTGTGAACTACTACATGCTTTGTTCCTCGTTTCTGTTGCTACCGAACAACAGACTCCTAAGAAAATAAAGGTAAGCTTAATATTAATAAGGTTAGCTTAATAATAATAAAAATAATAGGATTCTTTCGTTCAACACTTTGTTGCTCTCAGACTGCAGCTCTAAAAATGATTTTGACGCTGAAGGCAAACAGTCCTCTAATCTGTCATTTGAATTGTACATTATACAAACCACTCCTTAGACTCAAGATTTAACATAATTCTAATCACTTGTTCAATAAGTCAATAAGTTCAATAAGTCAATAAGTTCAATAAGTTCAATAAGTCAATAAGTTCAATAAGTCAATAATTTCAATAAGTCAATAAGTTCAATAAGTCAATAAGTTCAATAAGTCAATAAGTTCAATAAGTTTAATAAGTTGATAAGTTTAATAAGTTAATAACAATACGCCACCTACCTAGGTTTTGTACGACCACACCTTGCCGGTACTATTGGAACTAGGATGCGACAGTAACTCTGTTGTACGACAGATATTCAAGGAGCTAACCTTCCAGATAATCCACTGGCAAACTAGCAGAGCTAATGAGAGTTATATTCTTCAACACATCATGGTACATATCAAGTGTCTGTGCTAAAATAAAGCGTAATCGCAAGTATAAGTAGTGTCAGATTTCTCCTTGTTCGTACTACTTCGGTAGTGCATATACTAAAATTGGAACGATACAGAGAAGATTAGCATGGCCCCTGCGCAAGGATGACACGCAAATTCGTGAAGCGTTCCAAATTTTTTCGTTCTCCTCCAATACTTTTTCCGATCATCAAAGTCCCTGATAAAAATAAAGTTTTTAAACATTATTTGAAAAATCCCATTAATATAATTTGTCACCTAATCCAAAGATTTAGTGTTCAAGGCTCGGCGGTAACCAAAATTTCATCTAAATTGTCGGTTGTTCACAAGTGACCTATATGGACCGTTTAAAGGTCAAATATTATTTTATTGTTTCCCTAACTCTTCCGTAATCCTTCTTTCAGTCCTTATCTTATCGGAAGCACGTACACACGATACGGACGTTTGCGGAACACGCGAAGATATTCATTTTGTTTTTCCGGCGCGCAAAAAACGCGCATGCAGTTGCGCGCGTCGCTGAGCACGTGTTGCTGAGCAAAAATAACAAATCTCTGTTAGAATCAGTAGAAGGAACCCGCCAAATTTCAGAACGGCATCCAACAATCCGGAAACATGGAGCTAAGAGAGTTTTGTGGTGAGTGTATCGGAGAATTCTTCAAGTGGAGCATTAAACACAGCTCAGATGTGATGTCACCTGCAGTGAGGTAACGGTTTTGAGTCTAAAAACGAAGATAAACAATTCAGTTTTACTACAAATCATGTCATTATATAACTAGCAGCAAACCGGTAATTTCTATTGTACTATTCCAGTTTTCTTCTTCTTTGTAGTAGCTTGACCTGGCAGCTCGCTAAATCGTTCAAAGTTAACAAGTGTTGTAACCTTACTTTCCAATATTTTTTCTTTTCCTTTCAGAAATGTTTTCAAACAGTTGCTGTATTGTGCAGAACATCCAGCTATTAACAAACAGCACGCTGCTGCCTCCGCTTTCAATGCCTTCTACAAGATATTCAGGTTAACATGTCGCCTCTTTTAAAATGGGCTGGCAGTTGCTACTCCCATTTAGGTATTCTTTAGCTAAGTTACTTCTTACTGAACTTTCGAGATAAATCATTTATCAACGCTTTAACTTTCAGAGAAGAAGATGTGCTAGTTTCTGATTACACTATGGTCTTGTTATCTCTACTTCTGAAAAGTTACTGTCTAAAATACAGCTCTAATGTCCAGCTATCCCTCAATCACCTCACACGTATTGTTACTACAAAGTATCAGCTATTTCTCAAGTCTTCTAAGTCGAGGATTATCCCTAGGTTTGTAGTATCTGCAAGTATTTTTACAGTGTTTTTAAAGTCTCATTATCCTGCATAAATCTTTTCAACTCATACCAACAGCGATATAATTGATCTGCATGCTGGGATTAACCGCAGTTCTGGAGAAGAAGGAACACTGTTTGAGTTGACAAAACATGTGTTTACATTGACGTTCTCTCCTGAAGACCATGTCAGAGACATAACTGGAACTATGTATTTGAAACTCTATCATCTGATACCAGGTCATATTACCGTATATTTCTGACGGCACTTCATTAAATACTTGTCAAACTCTTATACAACAAGTTTGGAATTTTTTTTAAGTCTTAGAAATCATCAAGTAACCCTACAATTTCTGTTGAAATGAGCACGTGGTTCCCAATTAAGACAACAACAACAATCAGCTGCTGGTAATTAAAAAATGGAAGTTGCATTTTGAGAATCGTGTCTATCATCGTCATCGTGACTTTGCCTTGTATGATTTAATTTATTTGCATCACAGCGGCTGGATTCCTCATTTTCGAGTGCACCTGGTCTAATAAGAAATTATAGCCGTATATTAGCCCCCTGTCGAGTGCCGAAACAAGTTTACCTAGTTGTTACGTAAAAAGCACCTGAAAAAGTCGAAATTGAATTTACTAAATTATTCTGCGACAACTGAAGGGTCTCGATGACGATAAGAAATTCGTGTGCCAGCCCAAAAGAAATATTTATCGAGTGCTACTTGCTAGTGACAATGTTACTCAACTACAAAATCCCAACAACATGGTCCGGAGTAAAAACATAACGATAATGTACACTCCCCAAGGCTGCTCAAGTCATGACCAACTCTTAGACAAGTTTGGGAAAGATTCCCTGCCGGAAATTACCGGATCTCTCACTCCAGCTACTCTCACCGGTGTCCTTGCTTGGGTTTCCTGGCTTTCTGAAAACAGTATTGTCAGCAACTCTGATAAACTTGTCGGTACGGATGTCTTTATCATCTGATTCTATCTTCAGCTGAACATGTGTTTTAATAGCTTCTGACTAACCCACCTTCTGACTAACCCTAAACACTGATATTTCTCATCTTTTTAAGTACAAGTTCCAGTTGTTGGATAAATAATTAGAATGTGTGTTAATTTCAGAATCTCTGAACTTGATCCTGCACACAAAGACTATCCTGGAACTACCGAATCTGCCCGCCTCCCACCCCTCTCTACTTCTTTATATCAGTCTACTCCCCGCTTTTCAAAACTTACTGACTCCAGATACTATCTGTGATATGGTGCTGGATCCCGGCCCTCTCCTCTCCGAGCCCCAGTACAGTACAGTAGTGATGAAGTTCCTCAGCAGACTCGACCGGTCACGCGATGATAAACTTCTCACTGTGTTAAAATGTCGGGTACAGAACATAAGGTTAGGGTTTTATTAGGAATTGTAGGTTCCGTTTTTGAACCTAAAGCGAGCTGTATACGTAAGATTGAGCAACATAAGCTAAGCAATCTCGCTTTGCAGGTTTGGTTTTTTTCCTCATGCTCTTACAGGTCTTCATACCAAAACACAGCTAACTCTTCACCCCGCAGTGACAACGGAGCACTGCTGGACCTGCCCCTCACCCTCCTCCGAAACATCTCTCTCCTCTACTACCGAGACCTAGTTACAGATCTAGAGATATCTCTCAACTCTCTCCCTGTTCTACCGCTATCTAACTGTCTCCTTCATAAAGCTAGATACTCCGCTCTCTTTAACCTTCATCTCCTCTCTCTTACTTCTCCAAGGTTATTTGTCAGAGAAATTTTGAGAAACAGATAGTGGAATTGTGTTTTATGTATATGTTTGATGTATATGTTTTATGTTTGATGTATATGTTTTATGTATATGTTTGATATTGTAAGTTATCGAAAATTCCCGATATTTTCAAGTTTTTCCAGTCAAGAATATGCTACATTATTTCAGTGCGACTCTAGATGCGGTGGAGAATTTAAGGAATGGAAACCAGTGTCTGTTCAACACGATTAGAAATGAGATCACACTGACTACCCTAACTTACAAGGTGTTGTGCCGTCAGAACATTTCTATTTTCTTTCTTATAGTTGTTGCTGCCAGCTCCCTGTCATTAGCAAATTGAGTCAGGGTTCATGGCCAAGTCTTAAGATTAAAGTGGTGGCTTTTAAAATGGAATTAGGGACAGGGATCTAATTAAAAATCTTACAGGTGCTTCAAGATGTATTACGATCTGGGGATTCCTTGAGAATCTTGATTCAAACAGCTGATTTACTGTCGTTTCTCCCCGTCGAGGCAAAACTGTAAGTATTTAGCTACAGGTGTATCATCAGCACGGGGTGACTCTTAAAGGTTCAAACACAAACAGAAAATTTACAAAATGTTATTGAAAGGTACACAAGCATTAGAATATACTTTTTCTTCCGTACATATCTAGAAAAAAATAAGTAAATTCAGTAAATGTTGAAAATCTTTAAGACTTCACTCAAGTTCTATCTATAAATCAATTCATGTAAATAAATGTATCATGATCACTAAACAAATGTCTGGTTTGATCTAATGACGGTTGGATCCTGATCTATCGCATTAGTTTTAAGCAAAACGGGAGTTCTCGAAAATACACTGAGTTTCATCTTGACATGCTCATTGAGAGACTTGCCTCTCAAACACATGACAAGCGGTGTTATCATAGAGTTCAGACAGAGTAGAGGGGAACTGGCGAACGCCACCACCAGAGCTAGGGTAAGGTTGAAGTGGAGTTTTATCGTGATGATGATTGTTATAAACTGGATACTGTCGAACAGGAGGAAAGTTGTGGTTAGAACTATGATTGTCTTGGTCAGTCTCCTCCGTGCTCGAGACACCTTCAGTTTGGGGCTCTTCTTCAGGATCAGATGGCAGAGCTGGTAGCATGTGCTGACCAGGCAGATCACGATTGGTGCCCCGTAGGGCAGCACCAGGGTGATGAACGTGGTGATATAGTCCAGTACCACGTTGTAATTTTCACCACTGCAACTTTCTGGAGACATGAGTCCTGTCTTGCAGGCCATGCTGTACACTATAGCTCCCCCGGGCCGTGGGAACACTATCATGTCCTTCACGTTTACGATAGTTAGATTTCTACCTGTCTGGTTCTCCGGAGGGTAGAGGATGTATTTAGCCAGGAGGATCTCCGAGAGAACTATACCCGTCCAAAAGACAGGGATGATGATGATGATAAAGATTGTTAGCCCTCTGTTTACCGAGTAAGTAGGACACTTGGTGATGCTGACACTCCTCACCATGGTGAGCAGGACGGTGTACATGGCAGAGCTGTGCAGAGCTACCTGACTGAGGAAGTAGAAGACCGGGCATGCCCGGGCAAGTAACGTCGAGTTTACCGAGAAGAGTATCAGACATATACCCTGGATCACCAGAGCAGCACCAGCTACCCAGTCCGAGCAGGCTAGTACAAAGTAGATGAGGTGCATGGTACTCTTGGTGCGACTACCGAAGAACTGAGCGGTGAGGGTGTTGAGGAAGATAGTTAGAGATCCGATAAGGAGGTTTACACAGGGCAACGCGACCAGGAAGACGGGGCTCTGAAACAGAGACTCGTACACGTCCACTAGCGAGGGGTGGGATGTCATTCCTCTTTATCTGCTGGTGGGGTTGTTAGTAGGAAACACAGAGTGGGAGTTATTTAAATATTGTAAACAACTAGGAATTTATTCAAGTGTAAATAACTTGGGGGTTTATTCTAGGGCCTTATAAGGTGTACGAGAAATATGCCTCCTAGAATCCTGACTAATCGTCCAGACAGTCGAACTCTGGCGAAGATCTAAACAATAATTACTCAATATGATTATAAACAATCAAATATTAACCGCAATGGGAGATTATGCCGATCTTATCCTACTCCAAAGTGCGACAGAAACCAAAACAGTGTTATTATTTAATTCACGTGACTTTAAGATCATCTAGCCCAGTCACGTTTAGCAGCCGTAACTTCGCTTAAACAACAGCTCTATTAAGATGTGTCCCACTACGTCTTGGGTGGACAGTTTTAATCATATCAGCGGGTAGATTTGATGGTGTACTCGCAAATTCTCTGAAACCGCAGTGAAGCTGTGCCATGTCTCAATAATAGTGGGGAGGCCCCTTCAATAAGATCTGTCTGACTAATTTCTAGAACCGAGATGGTATAGACTTATGTTGAATATGATTTAGATTTATGTTTAGAGTTTAACTTTCAACTAATCGAGATTTGAGGATTGAAAGAACACTAATGAAGAATTTGAGGAGAGAATTGATATAGAGTTTGGCGTTTAGATTGATAGGAGAGACGAGGAATTTTTATAGACGAAAGCATTTGTGAGCTGTTATCATATTCACACATGGTAACCATGGTAACCATTGGCACATATCCCAGCTCTTTGTTAACGGAGACACTTGGAGGTGAATAGCGGTCTATTCAACACTTAACTATCTCACTATATTGCAGATTACATAAAACTTACAAATAACTGTTTAACACATATTGGGTAATGACATACAAGCTTCTTTAAAAAGTGCCAGTTTGAAATGTACGTCTATTACTATTTTTCAATGATTCAATGAAACGAGTAGTTTCAAAAATCAATGAATAACTGGACGAAAAGCACGCACAGCAAAAGAGTGTTTAACTAATGGTCGTTAAAATGTACTTAGAAATCTTCAAGTTTAGTTCCAACCATGCAAAGTTTGCAAAAAGTTGTTAAAGTGGAAAAAGTAGGACAGGCTTGTCGCAAAATGAATCGATGAAACAGAGGCCCCATTAAAATCATCGAAAATAATAGCTGCAAGAACCCAGTCCCGGATGAATACGTGGAGGTAGCGCCAGCCCCAACATTAAAATACAAACATGCAGCTGACTCTTCCAGCTGCCAAGGTGGACCAATAAGTTGGAGAACATGGGTGATATTTGAGTAATTATTTTCAAACTAGCCCTACCCCCTTATTAAATATTCGCACATCTGATTAAATATACGCACACTCTATGGGACTATAAATACACGCGTGTTGCGTGTTGTGTGGTATGACACGTTCCGACACCGGACTGGTTAACCCGTACTGTCCAGTTATAACAAGATAGTGCATGTACTAGAAATAACTACCGCGTTTTTATCTTCAACTTACAATTTTCATGTCAATTCTCAAGATGGTCTTGTTCGGAAAAGACAAAGATTGATAGTTTGAAGTTAAGCATCCTCCATTTCAAACATTCGATATTAAAGTTTTACTTGAAGTTGGTGACTGGTGTAATGGATCATTGACAAAAAAGGTTTCAAGAAAATACTTACACAGAAAAACACGAAGCAAGGTGTGGCCCCTTCTTTAGGGCGATCCTCAAGGATAAAGACTAGATAAACTATGAAGCAATCAGCGTCACAATCATAAGCTGTCTTGTGAAATTATGGAACTTGCGATACAAGAACCGTGACTGAAGATGTAGTTTTTTTTTAAAACCCCGAGGGGTACCACAACGGGCATTCTAAGCAGTATACAAAATTTATTATTAAACAAATGTACCTAGATGAAAAGATATACTACCGAAATTAAAAAGAAATTACCTACCTACCTGACCTTAAGTGTACCTGCAAATTACCATAGATAGTAGATATCGATAACAGCTTAAGTTACTAAGCTAGGAATAAAACTTTAAGCTAAAACAACTGACTATGAGTAATGAAACAGCGAAATCTGTACAGAGTCTCGACAAAACCAGATGAAAGCCTTAGAAAACTATTCAGCT
>JH153709.1:40920-53077 GCA_000226015.1 Mnemiopsis leidyi | reverse complement strand
ATTCCAATACTTCTAGAAACTTTTTGTACAGATATTCTCATTGTCTTCCTCACATAGCCCGAAGATCATGATATTTTTTCCAAGCTCCTCCTCCAAAACTATCTGTTTAGCAACTGATTTTATAGATTCTGTTGAAATTGTTGCGGCTGAGTTTTTGATACCGCTTGATTTCACCACGTCGCTGAAACTTTTTTTCACTGCTGAGCTGACTCCTTTCTGAAAACTGTTAACAATCTCGCTTTTGAACTGTTCGCTGACCTCCTTAGCCTTTGAAAGTCCCTCTTTGGCTGATAAAAGCCGCTCCTGTAGTGAAATTACTTGATCCTGCAACTCGATCATACGACACTGATTCTGACTCACGTGCACCCTCTGATTGATGATCAAGTTGTGCTGTCTTTCGATGAGCTGCATTGCTTGCAAAAACTTTGCCGCCAAATCCCCCTTTGTACCGGTTTTACTCACAATATCATAATTCAGTTCTTGAACACTGTTAACTTTACACGGTTTCACGGTATCAAGAAGAAAATTTTGTCCATCGCTTCCATGGTTACCATTTACCAATAAATGCGATACGTCGCATTGATTCAATTCAACCGAACATGCGAATTGTTAGATGTCTCCTGATTGAGCATGAAATAAGGAAAAAGCCAGAACATATTGCGGTAAAGATAACTTTTTTTCAAGGGCAGAATCGTGATAATACCTTCGAACGGAACTTTCAAGAGCAGAATTGTGATAAATCTTAACAAAGAAAATGTTTCATCCCCTTTCTTTCCCATCTGTTCGATCGGTGACGTAAGTTTAGTGGTGTCGTTAAACAAAACGAACTCAGGTTACTAAGTTTCCACAATCAATGAGCCTGTAACCACATGGTGTGAACCAGGTGTGGTAACTCCGCTTCAGGATTAATGATCTACTTATAGGACGAAGTTATAACAAGTAAGGGAAGTGCGACCGTTCAATCATTGTTTTATTTTATTGATAGCAGATAAATTATAAGCAATGGCCAATGGACCGACTATAAATTGTATCTCAAAGAGCTCACAGTACAACTATTAAAAATAGGTAATGGTCGAAAAAAGAGTCGAGGATGGCTATCATTGGAAATGAACTGCACGAGAGCAATGCTTGCCATGGGAACATGATTCGCAATGGAAGCGGTTGAATGCCCGGTCAAACAACGACTTTACAGACCCTGTTGAAGGATTTATTGAAGAGACTATGAGAAGGAAAGGTGATAACAGGAATAATAACGGTTTAACCAACTGAAGTCTTTATCCCGCCAATGACAAAGTTGCAAAAGAAAAGGTTTAAAACTACCCAAGTGTCGCGGTTAATTAACATTTAACACGATCGATGAGCACTGCAGGACCTGCACTTTAAATAAGAAAATAGTACGATGAGACACAGCTTGCTTTTTGTGCTACTAATACTATATGCTCTTTTTGCCTCAGCATGGGCGGGCCATCAGGTTTGTACAGTCTCATTTCATTGCAATCTTAGATTCTTAGGTGATTATCAGAGGTGAAACGTTGCCTCCTACTTTGAATGACAATACCGATATCACCGACTCGACATACACGATATTAACATAAACAATATTGATAAAGCAAGCAATATTGTATTAATCAACACATGACAGAATCACATATTTCGACAGTATTGCTTATTACTATATATCCCCTTCCAAAGTTATAAAATGCCGCAAGAAAATTAATGTAACTCAAGCGAAAATAGAAAACCGGCCAGATTGCCCTCTCTGCGGTTAAGTAAATGTAACATCTTGGTAAGGGTGAGTTCTTTATACCGGGTGCCAGATAAGAAGGTAGCACTAAGAACGTTGTCGAGGTGGGTGCTGGTGTGAACACGTGTAGTCCTACTCCGTGCCAAGTTAATGAGGGACTTGCACCTGGACGGGGCCTCCACCTGTACTTAATGTGGCCGTCATGCATGGCTGCTGGGTCAGGTTTTTGTGTGGACTGTTCCACGTGCAGATGTAGACTTGTCAGGTTTTTGTGAAGACTGTACCACGTGCAGTTGTAGATATGAGGTCATTTCACCCCGACCTACAATCCTTTATCTTCCGGACCCATAGCCCCCACAACCCTTTAGAGGTTGCCATTAAGAAGTCACCATTTAGATGTTACTATTTCGAGGTTGCCATTAAAAGTTTCCATTTAGAGGTCACTATTTAGAGATCACCATTTAAAGGTACCATTTAGAGATCACCATTTAATAGTCACCAAAAATACGCACAAAAATTGTGGTATTAGTTTTGCAGACCTACTTATTCACATTCATTTCATTTGTTCATTTTTACCGACTTTTCTTTAATAGATATGTCTCTTTCCTTTTCTGAACGGGCGATGCGCGTCTAGAATTTCTTCGCCAGGCCAGAAATGCGTGAGAGCGCGTGATGGCCGCGACAGTAGGTTATCAACCTACAATCCTTTTCTTATCCTTGTTGATTTTCCCAAAGATTCAACATTTAAATTATTGTCTCATCACTCATCTAATCATCTGTAAATCTTGCTAGTGAAAAACATTGACAGCAAAGAACAATAATAAATAAAATTCAAACAAATTCTGTGATAAACATAAAGCTGATGACATAAAATAATGAAAATATGAACATGATTAACAAGATATTGATGCCAGTCAATGTAAGATGATTGGGTTTCATAATCTTTTCTCTCGCACAAAATAAACTTATCCGCACCATCCACTCAATCGCTCATCTTGAAAGCAAACAAAGTTATGACACGATGAAAGGGATTTTACAAGTGCCAAACTCAAACTTTGGTTCCTGGGTGGTTATTGAAGCTGTTTGAGACACTACTCCTACTGTTGTTCGAGACGTGTCTCAAACTGAAGTGTCTCTTGACGTACTCCTGCATGGTGCTGCCTCTGAGGATCAAGATGAGGGGGGTAAGAGCTGAGTTGAGGTAAAGGAGGTGGTTGCTGGCAACCAGCAGCACAAACTGTCTCTGGTAGTGATCACTCTCGTCTAGTTCTATCTCCATGTCCGTTATCATGGCCATCAGATACGCTGTGTTGCAGATGAAGAACACTCCCGTTAGTATGATGATTGTTATCGACATTTTCCTGTTCCTTTTAGTGCTCTTCTCCCGGTTTTGGGTGGAGGAGTTCAGGAAGATCTGCTTAACTTGCATGATCGCACTTATCAGGCAGATAATGGACGGTAGACCATAGGGGAAGAAAACTGTCACTAACATCACTAAGACTTGAATCACCTTCTTAAAATCTCCATTTTTGTATGATTCACTGTCAATGCGGTAGAAAGTCTCATCTATCACTAGTCCACCCGGTCTGGGATACACGTAAAGTATTCCCACAACAGCTTTCCAATCAAAGAAGTATAGGGCTAAATTGTTAGCAATGATCCAGTCTGCTACAATCAGACCAGCCCAGACTACGGAGTAGGCCAAGACACCTAGTTTGATGTACTCATGTCGGATCCTATAGAGAGGGAGAAATATGGAGGTTGTCCTGGCAACCGTTAGGAGAACATTAATGAAGGCAGACACGTGGAACGGAAGTTGTCCTAACACGTAGAAAACGGAGTAAAGTTGCAGTCTAGCAGCTGGAAACATCCACTCTGTCAGCATCACCGCTACACCCTGATAAATAGCAACAATTCCTGACACGAAGTCGGAGCAGGCCAGACAGAAGTATATGAGGTGCATTACTTGGTCCGTTTTGGAGTGGAAGAAGGCTCCCACAAGACTGTTCAGAGTGACACAAGCAACGCCCAGTGTGATTCCTAAAACCGGTAGGATGAGACGATACACGTCTGAGGTGAGGAGTTGACAGGTTCTGAAATCTCCCAAATTTTGGGCTGTCTCATTTGTAGTGTTTAGAAGCAGGGAGTCGCAGACACTTCTCGTTAGAAACTTGCTGGACAGATCCGCTAATTCATTCGTACCCATCTTTCTGGAATGAATTGGAATTAGTAAAGATCAGATTCATATCAATAATTTTAATTGAAAAATGGTTAGAAGTTAGAACAAAGGGTTTAATGATCAGAGTTAGACCGGATTCCAAAACCCAAAGTCAAATAGTTAACTAACTAAGTAACTCAAAGCAGCCTACCGGGTGTCATATACAGTCTTCGCGATTAATTATCTACTCTTACAACTGACAGTTATCCGACAGACATCTACAACATTTCGATTATAGATACTTTCATACAGAAAATCGCTAATGAAGTTGGATGTCGATTGTTAATACTTCCATAATGAAACTGTTGATGAAGTTGGAGGGTGATGATGACTACAATAGCTCCTCCACCATACACTCTGACTATGAAGTGTATATAAACACGTACGTCCCTCTAGTAGTCAAGATGACGAAGTCACTACTATCACCTCCGATATAAATCTCCCGAGCTTTATGACAGTTTGGTATTGTGATGGAATGCCCATTGTAACGACCAGTACAAGCATTGTCGGGCTAACAGCTACAAAAAGGACATGCAATGGTGTCAGTGGCTATTTGACTTCGATTTGATTAAAAGCGGATTACGCGGCAGCTCATTAATGCGATTAGATACACGAGGCATATATGAGAGGAATATATGAGAGGTATAGGAGAGTCCAGGGAGAGAGACCCGTCCGCTGTGGTGTATAATATTGTCTTGCGCGGGCAAAGATGTTGTTTTGCAATAAATACTTGAATATTATTCCAAAAGTAGGTCGTACGGGGAAGGATTAGGTGCAGTTTGAATGTCTGCAATGTGGAGGGCATTTCTTCATCTAATCGTTAGCTTCCTAAACATAGACTCGACAGTTTTATCGCAGAGATTTACATTGCCATGCAGGGGCGCAAGTAAGAGGAGCCCTCCTATATGGATAATGTAGTTGTCCTATTTCTCTATTTCCGATCGGCCATAATTCCTGCGTCTCGGTCTAGCCAGACATTGCAGATATTCAAATATTGGTGGAGCACGGTCTAGCAATTTTATAAATTGCAAGTAAAACTGCGTTATTTTGAACTTATACCACAGTTAATTTTGTAAATTGCAACTGCAAGTAAAACCGCGTTATTGAATATAAAACACAGTTGATTCTAAAAATCGTAATTATAAATGTAAGACACACTATACAGTATACAATTACAGCAGCAATAAAACTCAACAATTCTGTAGACGACTGTAAAGTGACCTCGCTAATATCCACGTGATTCTAAAACGAAAAAGATCCAGACTTTACGCCATTTTTCAACTTTACTGCAACCCAAAATGATTGTGTTGCTGGCGAGCAAAATTTACGTAATCAACATGTTGCAATCTTACATTCTAACAGTCACTTCTAGGTTGATTAATTTTACGCAGAGTCAAGTTCAAACTTGCTTGCATTATTGGATTTATTTAGTCTGCCGAAAATACACGAAATACCAAAGCAGAACGCCCTTCTCCTTTAACAATGAAAGTTGGCTAGCTCTGGAGTACTAAAATAAAGGACGAAGATCCGTAATTGAAAATCACAAAAATACATGAGCACTTAGCTAGACGATTAATTAAGTTTAACGAAGCAACGATTAACTCTTAGTAGTGCAAAAATCTCATGTAAGGAATAAAGAACAGAAAAAATGTACAACCAGGATAAAAGGAATTATTGTAATTGAGTGTTTGGCGTCTGTAAAGGGAACTGGATCTAAAAATAGAATACAACTGTACATGAAATGAAAATGAGTTGGTGCATTTTGTCGTCGTCTGAGACTCAGTAATATCATTGGTTAAGACGATTGTGTCGTCTTATCACTATACGGACGCCGATTAATGAGTTATTTAACTTGTAAAACTTAAATCATTAGTAAATCAAATCACACTTGCGGGTCATTTTTCCTAATCTGTCGTGCACTCTTCTCCAATTACTATGTAGCAGAAATACTAAAATGAACTAGGTAATAAAAAGATGTTGTTGCTAAAATATTTGAACTGAAAACATTAGTGCCCATAGTATTTGGTTGCTCAAATACTTAAAAATATGGAGTTGAAAAAAAGAGTAAACCGCCGCGGAAAAAGTAAAGTTGAAAATTATTCCAATTGTGCGCTCTGATCCAGTGACCAAGAAATCTGAATACTCTAACTTTAGTGACTTTCAGCGGGACAGAACTGATAGAGACCCTGCTATCAAACTGGACTGTGCTGGACACAAGTAGTCTTATGTCTGCCGAACACAAGACAAAACTAGTGGAAGTGCTAGTTCTGATGTGTGGCGTGATTGGAAAGTCAGGAGTGTCTCAGGGCGGCGTGACGTCAGGAATATCGGACATGATGGTCAGATTGTCCTGCACTGAGTTCCTCAGGACCATCTACACACTTCTACTTGATAAATCATGCTCAAACAAGCAAAAAATAGACCTCGTCAACGTTTTGAAGGTACGTGTCTTACCTAGTTCTACCTAGTGAGCTGGTGTTGTTCAGAATGTTTGTTTTGTAACCGAACTGGCATGAAATGGGCCTTAAAATGTTTTATACAGATTTATTGAAATATAGTAATGATTTATAAACAAATGAAAGGCTCTTCATATAGTAACTATAAAAAACGAATCTCTAGTCGGGGCACACAAAATCATATGAATGAACCTAAACTTTGTGATTGAAAATTGAGGTGGTCATGTTGGTTCTTTGTTTATTTTTGTTGGATTCCAAATTGTAGTTTATAACTGGGCGGTTCAAATTTTGATGTGGTCATTACTGAAAGCTCCTATTAGGGTGGTAGCAACCACCCCATTAAAAGTCTTGGCTCTCGAGACCTGTATCTTGACGTTTTATTTGACGGCAAATAAGATGGTGACGGTCCCGAAATAGAAACCTTTTTAGACATCTTTCTGGCACATATTGACTTCTTACGGTCTAAAAATAAAAATTATCAATTTTAAGCAAGATGAAAATTGAGGCGAGCAATTTTAAGTAAATTTTGACGGCGAATCCAATGTTGACAACCCCTAAGCCCAATCAATCATTACAATTGCACAGCAAAAAAGATACTGATAGCCTTGTATCTTTTCTGGCTGGAGGCACGCTTTGCGTATAGTGACAGACAAGATATTCTCCCTTGAAAAGGGACGTTTTTAATTTAGACGAGGTTAGTCACAAGTTGTTGCAAAATTTGGACTCCAGATATGAAATATGGACAGATCTGAATCATTATCTCACAGATCCAAAACTATCAATTGTATCTAGATGGTCAAGCTGATCGTATCTGCGGTCTGTCAACTGAAAACATAAAAAGGGTAATTTTAGCCCACCTTGGCTGAAGGATCTTAGCTTTTGTCGGACATAAACTGAAAGAGTGACCTTGATCTAAATGTCTAGCATTCAGCTCGCTGTATAATATACAGCCGTCAATTAATTTACCACATCTAGCTACGTAGAGGTTGTGGTCATTGGTCTTACCGATGAAAACACGTCTATAATCGTAATCATGTCACATAAAAATATGAGCTCCTCAAACAGGCTCGACTTTGCTCGTGGATCCTTGCTCCTAATGCCAATAGAGCAATAGTGGCACCATATATCAATCAATAATAAATTTATGTGACACCTTGTTTCAAAGCTAATAAAGACTGGTCTCCATCATTATTGTGTGCAGGTGTTTTGGTTTAAATGTTCTAGTCCAAATCATAGTGACCGGTGCAAGTACCATGAATGACTCTGTTAACTCTGGTTAACTCCGCAATAAATACAACAATTACGTGATGAGGGAGACGTGACGCTACTATAATAACCATGTTCACGTGACAGCTAATTTTCAGGAACTTAGACTAGAAGAACACACCGGGTCCCTGGGGCCGGTGTTGGAGGAACTGAGGTCGGGACATCTCCCCCTGCTCTCTACCGACTATACAGCTGGGAGTATGGAGTATAGAGACTACGTCACCCTGGTCAACTCTCTCTGTCAAGCTGCCTCCACTTCTCTCTCAACCCCCCTCGTCACGGTTTGTAGCTCTTCATGGGGCTCGTTCTGAGGTCTTGTCTGGAAAAAGTAAACAATTGCCGTTACGACGTTCTCGTTTAAAACTGAGCGGACTTGTGAATCGGTTAACTGGTAGTGGCAAAGAGTGGGTATTTTGGTCGAAGGACATGAATTTTACGTAATTGGAGATCTGAGAACATAAGGATAGTAAAAAGTTGTAGGTTAAGATCAGACAATCATATAAAGACATAATGTTTACGGTAAAAGGATGCACCAATGGACATGGCTAACAGTATTAAAACTATCGTTATCGGTGGATTATCGCTGTGACGATAGCCATGGTTACCCATGCGTGGATAGTAGTTATTAACAAAGCATGTAAACTCCTACTTATCTAGTAAATGTGAATGGCCACGGAACTAGATCACCAAATCAAATCAGAGATTACTGTCACATTATCAGATCACGTGGAAAAAGTTTAGTTGCTATGGTAACCAACTGACGCACGCTTGTAGATATCTTTACAGATTGTATTGATGAATGGAGATGTCTGCGAATATGATATCTCTAATCTGAAATGAACCTTCTCAACTTTAATTTTTCATGAAGCAATTATCGATTCGTTCTTCGAGCAGAACACTACCTTCAAGTTCAAGGGGCGACATCTTTCATATGCTTGAATAATAGATGGATAGATATAGATGTGATAGTTATTGTAGCACATATATGATAAACCAAAAGAAAATTAAATAATCTAGCGGTCTCTTGGTTCTTCTAAAACAATTTCATCACTTCCCAACAATCTCCCTGTTTTAAACAAGTTCGTGGTATCTAAAACAAAATGTACTGTCTGCAAAAACATTTCGACAATGGAAGATTACGAATATTCCCAGATGGTAACTAAAGTGGTGAGTGCGGAGGACAATCATCCGAGTGACGGAGCGTATCAAGCTATGATATCACATATCTCTTCTAGGCTGACATCTCATAACTTCACTGATATTACTGGAAATCTTCTTCAAGCTGTACTACAAAACGGTAAGAAGCTAAATCTGACATCTTATGAGAACAGAGAGCACCGTTTATAACATCTGAGGTATAATACCATGACAAGCTAAATTCTTTGATATCTCTTATGACTTATAGCGGATATTACAGTAATATCAGAGAAGCTGATGAATTAAGAAATGAGCTGCTATTCAGTATTCAATTGTGTCGACAACCCTAGAACAATCTACTACTGCGTATATTACACCTCGAAGTATATGGCAACCTCCGTCACTGCATAGCACATTGAATTGCTTACTACCACTTTGTTTCCGAAATTGGAAGTCCGGGGTTGCTACCAATGTAATTATTATGATCGGTATGTGCGGAGAGTGGTAGCTAGCGTGACATATCAGGTTCATTCAGGGATATAGGGTTATAGTTACGTCTAGGGTATTTATCGGGATCCGATGTGGCCGTATCAATCTTGACACTGTGTTGTCACGTCAACGACAGCGATCCTCACAGCCTAGTTACAACCTACATGGTTGCCTTGGTACAACCTACATGGTTGCCTTGGTGCAACCTACATGGTTGCCTAGTTACAACCTACATGGTTGCCTCGGTGCAACCTACATGGTTGCCTTGGTGCAACCTACATGGTTGCCTTGGTGCAACCTACATGGTTGCCTTGGTGCAACGTATGTCGTTGCCTAGTTACAACCTACAATGTTGCTGAGGTGCAACCCATTTCGTTGACAAGTTACAAGCTCTATGGTTGACAAGTTACAATCTAGTTGCAACTTACATAATTCCCTAGTCATTATAAGTAGTTACCTAGTTACAACCTCAATGGTAACTTAGTTACGACCTACATGGTTGCTTAGTTACAACCTACATATTTGCCTAGTTACAACTTCCATGATTGCCTAGTGACAACCAATATTGCTACCTAGTTTGTAGATATAACCCACATGGTTGCCTAGGTGCCACCTAATTATAAGAATTAGAAGAAGGGAACATAGTTGCAGATCAAACAATTAAATACTATTGATATTCTATTTTCTTTATTTTTAAAAATATGTTGTCAGGTAGTGGGCAAGAAAAACTATCAGCTGATTTGCTTGGATTTATAAAACTTGCAAGACGAAAACTTAAACGAAAATGTAGCTGACCGGTAGCTACGGAGACCATACAGTTTCCATTTATAACGCGATACTTAAACTTGCGTGGCGGTATCTGTGAACGCTTCTGCGTGAACAATCGCGCGTATCTACCATACATTGACTGATCTGTAGAATATTTAGATTGTAAAAGCTTCGTTTAGCTGCTGAATCTAACAAAACCATCTTCACGTATTCAACACGAGACGTTGAGACAGATTGCTTTAAGTACTTAGACTGGGAGAAGAAATTTGTGAACAAACTTTCTTAATATGTGACTTGTTGATGTTATACAAGCAACAAGAACAGTAATGCAATTGCAATTAAACCTAACATCAGCTTCTGTATAGTGTCACATGATAAATAATACTAATACTGTATAGCTGAAAGCAGGGTGTTAACCTTTATATATGACAACTACACAATTGTTACTTTGACAACTTGCTGCAACTTTAACCTAAATTCGCTTCAGAAAACAGGAGAGTATGCAAGAAAGCCATGGTGCCGTTACTGAGAAGAGTTAACAAAGTGGTCCTGCTTCGGTTTACTGAGGAACACTGGCCCAACTTCTCTAAACATCTCGACATTAATGCTGTAAGTCACGTGTTATGTCACGTGTTTTGTTATTAGTCAGGTGTCATTCACGTGTGTTACTGCGTTAAAGTTTCTTGTTTGGGACGATAGGAAACTTTAACAGTAAACAACTAGAAATGGCTACTGTTAAACGGCAAGCAGGGAAGTTTACTTTTCTACCAAGTACGACAGGGACATAACT
Source organism: Mnemiopsis leidyi (assembly GCA_000226015.1). Taxonomy (NCBI): domain Eukaryota; kingdom Metazoa; phylum Ctenophora; class Tentaculata; order Lobata; family Bolinopsidae; genus Mnemiopsis; species Mnemiopsis leidyi. The sequence continues at coordinate 42,209 of JH153709.1, read as the reverse complement.
AGTTAACATGTTGCCTGGTTGCCATGGTAACCATGTTATGCTGCCTTGAAACAAATTCCCAGTATTAACAAATTCCCAGTATAAACTATCCGATAGTATGGATTATAAAACGACCTGTATTCCTGGGTGGCAACTGCTGATCGAGCAGTGCTGGTTCAGTACCTTGACACAAAGATTTACCTCAAGTAAACAAGTAGGTTCCTGTAAAACCAGGAATACAACGGTGACCTGTTGTCGACCAATACTATTGTGCAGTCTAGGACTGTGCCTTACAATTGATCACTATAGATCATAACCCTGATAACCATGGTAACCATGTTACTATAGCAACCCGGGATGATAAACCTAGCACCGCCGGCTCGAGACTTTGTGTCTGTCTGCTTCTTATCCTTTACCGTCGAATTTAATCAGCTGTATGCAGTTTAATGATTGATCAGGAGGTGGCCTGCCTTTGTTGAAAGCTAGATGCTGGCACAATTCGAGAGCTTCGTGGTTGGATTTGTCTGGCGTTATAAACTCGCAAGTAATCTGAATTTCATGTTTACCACTAAAGAACTGATGAAGATTGTACAAGTTTATAGCTGGCGGTTTAGTATAACCAAATATGACGAGCATTGTGGCCAACTATAGCCGAATACCGCCAATTATAGCCGAATATAGCTGAATATAGTATGATATATCAGAATATACCTGGCTATAGTCAAATATCACCGGTAATATATAACTATATCCGAATATAGCTTACTATAGCTGATTATAGCAAAATATAGCCGAAGACTTATACAGCTTAATACTTTAATAAAGCTGCCTATGGCTAAGTGCAGATAAGTTGTGAGCTGTGTGCAAGTTGTGAGGGGCTAAAGACAAACACAGAGGATTTCTCTGACCTAACAGATGTTTATTACGGTCCATATTTGATTGAAAATTCAAGAAATAATCGACTGCCCCTTGTTTTCTACACGAAGGGAAATGTGGACCTGAATTTATACCATTTTTAGTGTGATCAGTTGAGATACAGCTGTATTGGGTACACACCCGCTGTGTTTTAAAATTGTGGAATCAAATTGATGCCACCTGAATTTATGGGGCATATTAAAACGTGCCAGCAGCGAGAATCTTATTCTTAAGGCTAGCATGGTTTAGAAATTATGCTTGATCAGATTAAACTGCTCAGTGAAACGCTCACCCACACACACACACACACACACGCACACATAGACACAGACACAGACACAGACACAGTACACACACACACACTACACACACACACACACACACACACACACACA
>JH153709.1:15105-25564 GCA_000226015.1 Mnemiopsis leidyi | reverse complement strand
TAGCCACGCAAACCAACGAGTTCGAACTCGAACGACGTCTCGAACCACTGGAGCCTCGAGCGTCTCCTCGAAACAACGTAGTGTCGTAAACTACTCTCTCTCTCTCTCTCTCTCTCCAGTTACAATGTGATTATCATCACGACTGCTGTTACAAGTTCTAGACTGTCTAAACTTGTATTTCCAGCTCTCCAGAGAGAATTTCTGGGGAGGTGTCTAAAATTCCAAACCCTATTTCTCTAACTAACGTTGCCCACCTCCTTGTACTGTATATTGTGATCAGCATGAGTTTACTCAAAGTTATGTGTATCACTAGCTTTACTCAGAAACTTTAATGCTACTACCTGGATGTAGATTTATCTCCATTGTATTATCTGAAAGCAAATCTCTACCGAGAACTAAAGCAGGCCAATGATGAATTTTGAGAAATATGGCATTCAATTTTTGAAAATTGCTACGCCTTTTTTAAAGAACGGTAGTTACCGTTATTTATATTCTTTAGTTGAGTCATATGAATTCAGACCATTCTTCAGACTGAAAAAGGCGAAACTGCAGCTAGAAAAACGAACCTTGAACCAGATGAATGTCCCTCAACAAGGGAGTTTTCTGTAAACTCCAGCAGAATCGCCATCGTCAGTGCAATAAGCAGCACCAGAGCTGCTCTCCTCATCTTCCTTTTGTATGTCTAGTATAGATGAAAGTTAGAAAGGAATATTGCATAGAAATTCGGGCGCTTCAACAACTTTGAAATTTAGGAGTGTTCTGTTTGATAATTGTCCAATGATCAATTTCAAACGTCCCTTAAAAGACTTAAAACACAACAGCAAACAGATTTTCGCGAACGGGATTACAAATGCTTCGATCAAAACCGCGTAGGTACTAATTCAGCCAATATGTCCAGCCTTAGTACTTGTATATAAAAAAAGAGCAAAAAAACATTTGCTATTTTCCTCAGTGGATTTACCAGTTCGACCAACAGAGAGAAAAAGCTCTCTTTAAAGTGGAAAGACTTTGTATTAGATTTGGATATTGTAATATAGATTAAAGTCTCAGTATCAAATTTTGAAAAACAATATAGTTAACACTTAGAGCGATGCAGCGAATTCTGGCCAAAGGAAAGGTGGACATATTGATACTGAGAATCTCATCTCTCTCGTGAGGCAACGTGGCACCCGGCGAATGATTAGAGCCGGAGCCCGGATGCAACCTTGAGATAACGCTGGGTCGGTCCTTGCCAACTATAAAATATATCTAGATAATATGATTATACTTTCTGAAATTGGAACTTGAAGGAACGTAAAATTGTCCATTCAAATGGAGACCGCGTTATAATCCAATTTACAACAAATTACGTTCGGTGAAAATCGGATTGAACGCGGCACGATAAAATTACCAATTAATGATAATCCAACGCCGGCACCACGTACGTTTTTCCTTGAAGGTAAAATCTGTAAAGCACTAAACTATGTGAAGGAGCACGATCAATTACTGTAACATTTACATCTTACGCAATTCTCGAATCAAAGAGCGCTAAGCTGTTTTGAAAGTAATCTATTATTCATAACTTATTATTTCCCCTTTCTTACGTCTTTTATTTCTCCTCTTTATCACTCATTCCCTTCCTCCCTCGCCCTCCTTCCTCTCCTCTCTCTTCTCATTCGCTCCTGCCACCCCTCCTCTGTCCTCTCTCCCTCCACCATTAGCGCTCCTTGCTCCTCACCCTCTTACAAGGGTAATGACAACGTCCTCGCTCAGTAGGTTGACTAACAACGTCTTCGTCTAACGGTGGAGGTTTTGCTGGCATTCCAGACACTTCATCCGTAGCTATGTACTTGTACTTGTTAGCGTAGTAGAAGTCAGCTGCTGGTGGGGGTGGTGCACTGACATGGTTCGGTTCGTCATAATACCCTGCATTTTTTGCACGTGTTCTCCGTAAGATAGTTCACTTCCCTGCACGTGCTGAGGATCTGTGTTATCAGTTGAAGCTGGGTTTAAGATTACACCAGGATGTACAGGGTGGTCATCTTTAGCACAAGTTTTTGCACAAAACTTACACAGACCTATATGAACACCGAGAATACCTAGTGCTATTGCTACATATTTGAATACAGATGAAACACTTGTACCTTATTTTCAACTGGATCGTCTTCAGTCATCATCAATAGATCGTCTTCTATCGTAATCGATAGATCGTATTCGGTCATCATCAATATATCGTCTTCTATCATAATCGATAGATCGTTTTCTGTCGTAATCAATAGATCGTCTTCGGTCGTGATCGATCGCTTTGCTTCTGTCACTACTGGTTTGCATATTTGCAGACATAGGGACAAACGTAGATATCCCCTTCCATTCCATACCACGGTGGTATAGGGGAACACCGCACCGCCCTCTGACTTAGGAACCGAAATTACTAAGAGGAAATTAGAAAGGAGCATTACTGGATAGTTACTGATAAATACACGCCAGATCAGTTAAATGATACATCAATCTCTAAACTCCAGTACAAACTAAAACTAAAAAATCCTTAAACTCCGACCTTCCTCAGGACAGAATGACGTGTTCCGAGCTGCTAGTTCTACTCCTGACACAGTGTACGGCAGAGACCCTGATCTTTAACGATCTTATCGGATTGTCCAGTCACCTCCTCTCCGTGTGGTCCTGCTCGGCAGTAGACATCAGTGTCTTCACCACCCACCTCCTCCCCTCTCAAACCACCTCATGTAAGAACGCCTGCAGATCCCTCAAACTCCTCCTAGACTCCACCTGCACTCTCCTGAGCGGTGAGAAGCTGCTGGACCCTCTGATAGAGCTGGTGAAGGTTCCCCAGAAGAAGGTGTACGGTCCAGCTGCTTTTGTTCTAGGACAGCTTCTCACGTGGATGAAACGGAGCTGTTCCCAACTGTACCAGGAGTCTGTGAATCTGTTGAACGATGTGTGTCTTGCTATGTTCAGAGACCAGGTTCAGCTTCTCAAGTTTATTTCGGTTGTCCATGCTGTCAGCAAGGGTCACTCCGAGACGGCCGCTAGATTCCAGGGTCAACTAATGGATAATTTAAGCAGGACACACGGGAAACCTAAATCTCTGGTCATTGAAACACTTAGTGTATCGGGGGATGATAGAAGTGTTGTCGTGGCTCTGGAGAAGAGTGGGTTGGAGAAACTGATGAGAGACACTGATGTCCAGAATACTGTTGCTAACGCCCTAATCAAATCTGTTGACTTCATCAACGATGAACAGGTTCGCTCTTTTTCTTGACCTTTTAATTTTATATTCATCTAGGTCTGATAATGTCGTTTTAGTCAGTCCAAAGATTCCTTTGAATATTTAATTATAAAGGGAAAATAAAGGTTGTGATAATTTTTGTTATTTAAACAAATGAGAATCCGTTGGTATAACAACTAATTTTCCCTTATCAAAATTATGATTTTTGCAACTTTAATCGTCCGTTTTATCACCAATGTTTTAGATTAAATTCAATGGATTTTGATCTATTGATTAAAGTTGCAAAAATCTAATAAACCACGGAATTACATTACAATGAGAATCCGTTGGTATAACAACTAATTTTCCCTTATCAAAATTATGATTTTTGCAACTTTAATCGTCCGTTTTATCACCAATGTTTTAGATTAAATTCAATGGATTTTGATCTATTGATTAAAGTTGCAAAAATCTAATAAACCACGGAATTACATTTCTCTTCAGATGATATCAATTTTGGTGGACCTAAAGAAAATTTTCAACTCATCTCAAGAAGACTGTAAAAAGCTGCTCCTAAATTTCACGATTAAATGTCACCAGAAATCTACTAACTCTTACGTAACCAATCATTGCATTTCCATTCTGATTAGAGCTGTCTGCGACAAAGACTGTCAGGATATTGCAGTAGAGTTTTGGAACTCCTACTTGCCAGCTACTGTACGGGAGAGATTTGGGAAGATAATATCTTTTTTCTCATCTGAAGTTGAAAATGTTTTCCTGAAATCCACTGCTATAATCCTTTTATCGTTGGGCAATACCTCTCCCTCCTACTTAAAACAGATTTATCTTCAACCTTTAGCAACAGACCAGACTTGGCAAGACCAGGACATAACAGGGACCTACAACTTTGAACAGAAACAGCGTGGGAAGATCCGGGCTACTCAGAGAGTTTTCCAGTTTTCTCAGACACAAAGTGATCAGTTCAATCGTAGAGGAGCAGGAGGGAGTGGGCGAGTAAACGTTGTAAATACTCCCAGAGGTTTCCTCTCCAGAGGCGGAGGTGGAACGCAAAGAACCTTGTCCTACAGTGAACTTACCACGGCTAGGATTAGAGCCGAGAGACGGAAGCAGTCCCAGCTAGCCCGAAGTAGGACTATTCACCTGGTGAGAAACTACCGGGCCGGGGAGCTGCCAGATATCCAGATAACGTATAAAGATCTCATCACGCCCATGGGGGCCATTGCTAACATCTCCGAGAAATTTGCCTCCTTCGTTCTGCAAGCTCTTTTGCTGAACGAGGAAGAGCTTGATGTTAAAGATGATGTCTTGGTTGTACTGAGAACAACATCCAATCAGAACTTAGCTAAGTTCTGTATTGAGCTGTGTGTCAAGCATTCTTATCTAGCCGCCGACGCTGCTTCTTTAGCCACACGTCATCACCAATACAACTTGGGAATATTGTGGGCTGAAGAGGCTGTTATAAAGAACGGGAAAAATGACAAAGATTGGGGTAATCTATGCAGTCTGTATGGGGCGATTGGGGACCATGACACAACACTCGGGATCAGAAAACACGAGATGAGCTCGCAGGCGGGACTGCTTGAGGCTGTTACCGCAATGTCCATCAAAAACTTCCCTCTGGCTCTCCAGAAGTTTAAGGAACTGGAAGATCCACCCCAAACTGACATGATAGATTGCATGTTGAATCTGTGTCAGTGGAATGAACTGGAGGATCACATTAAGGATCTCCCACCCTCTCCCTTCGCAGCCCAAGTTCGACTTTCTAGTATGGCTCATAGTGCTGAAACCTTCACTTTAACCGATCTGGAAGACATAGCATCTAGACTTGAAGGTCATCTCCAAGTTGACACCCACAGTACACTAGCTCTGCTATACCACCTTAAAGATAGTGATGATAAGGCTCTAGCAAACATCTACAAGGGTGTCCAATCCTTCCTGGCTGAGTGGAGGTACTCCCAGCAGAGCATCCAAAGGAAGAGAGCTCTACACTCTTGCCAAGCTCTATCGGAACTGTACGATGTAGTCCACAAGGAGTCACAACTAGCTGCACACTGGATATCCCGGTTTCCAGAGGACATATCCACCCCTTTCTCTGTCTGGGAGAGTTTGCTGAACCAGCGGAGTCTGCTCCAGACTGTCACCTCTGATGAGATGGAGAACTCTAACTCCTACAGCGAGTACGACTCTCTGATGGAAGATAGGAGTAGTGTCGACAAGAAGTACGGGCTGATATTCGCTGCTATCAGATCTGCTCTGAATCAGGACTGTCCCAGTGTTGCAAAAAGACTGGTGCAGCTGGTGGATGTGAGTGAGTTGTACGGCGAAGATCTCATTAGTTACTACGGGATTGGGACTGAGGTGATCCTGAGGAGTGTTGAAGAGTCCAACTCGACTGTTGCTGAAAGTGTTTCCCGGTTGGAAGGCATGTTGGGAATGCTGGATGAGGAACAGTTGGTCTCTTCTGCTCGGTTAAAACTAAGGATGGCACAGATGCTGTATAAGAACCCTTCTGTGAGTCAGCATCAACCTGGAAAGTTGTATGCTGAAGGGATGGAGAGATTAACCCGGATTGATACTTCCACTTTTAACGTAAGTTCAACTTATAACAACATTGATTCTCTCAATGTTTTAGCTAAGAAACGGTCAATGATTCAAGAGCATTTAGTAAAGTTAGGTTGACGGAGATCACACATTTAGAGGACTTCGCAATGCTTTCTTCATAAGATGTATTGCTGTTTTATGAACTTATGAATAATGTTCTGATAACACACTGTAACTGTTTCAGGAAGAAAATGTTACAAACTATGAAACTGTAATAGAACTGCTATCGTCTGAGATACAGAAACCTTCGCTAGCCCTTGTAGATACCCAGTGTTCTGATATCAAACTCGTCTTTCAAAACATCGCCCTAACTGCTATGAGGTAGGTTACATCTCTAAAGTCAGTCTCCTTGATAATGGTACGTGCGGACCAATCTTATCAAATATATTTGAAAGTCCTAGTCGGACACACGGTTACGAAAACGCGAATTGATAAAATGCTTTATGAAAACCCCCAAAAATTCCAATTTCCAGAGAATGATATATAGGAGCAGTTCCACATCAACATTCATTTGTACTCAGGTATAACAGTAGAAAGGCGAGGTTTATGTTCCCGTACGTCCTGCAGTCTCTCTGCGGGGAACAAGCAACATCACAGTTCCTTGAGAAGGTAAGATCTTCCATTTTGTGTTTTTTCTAGTCTATAAAGTCTTCTGCTCAATCCAGTGAGGATTATAAGATCTGAAAGTTTCAAAGCAATGCTAGATGTAGTTTTTGAGATAACAAAGACCACAAAAAAGTCCTTATAATTTAGTTCGAATTTGTCATTTGTACCATGGGTTGACTCTGAAATGACCAATTTATCATTTTAAAACTCTGCCCACTTGATGTTCGGAATATTGGACGTTATGAACATAAAACATTTCTTATCTACACAATTTCTTACCCTTTCAGTGCTCCGAGGTACCTTCCTGGATGTTTATAGAGTGGTTATCACAACTCCTGGGTTTTGTTCCTACCCCCCTCGGACCTGCTGCTATCCAAGTTGTCAGGATGATCGCTGAAGACTACCCTGGGGCCTTGTCTTACTCCTGGAGGTGAACATAACCTTCCCTATTGATTAGTTGATTTGAGTTTAGATTCTTGTGCGGCTATCGTTCTCAACTAAAACGGAAGTGCTGTTTCTGTTTCTGTACCATTTACTTCAATCTATTTCAGAGTGAGTGTGGAGGATTGGAAGGACCTAGACCCGGACATAAACAGAGTGGTGAGTGAGATCAGTAGCCTAGTAACCACCGAGGAAATCTCTCCCTTCCTAGAAGCCCTTGCTACACTGACTCCTCCAGATATGCTGCTGAAGGACTTGATAGACGAGATGGCAGTTAAAGCCGACAAGAGTTCAAAGAACAGCTATGTAAAGAGGATATCTGATAACTTGTTCAACAAAAACTCTCTGTCGAACATCAGGAACTCCTTTGCTAGCAAACACAAGCAGTCCTGGCACTCTCTCCTCACCAAACTAAATAAGGTTTCTTGTTGGTTAAACTATGATTTTAACGGTCGTAAGTTTAACAGATCTTTCATAAACTGTTATCTATCAGAATAAAGATATCATTAAAATCACTGGTTCGGTCAGATGGAAATAAAGAAGCAGCTAGATGAGCTGAGGAAGTACGAACAAGAGATTAGAGCCGAAGAGAAGAAAGAGGCGGGGAAAAGAAGGAAAGGTCCCAAACTTTCTGATTACTCTAGATGGTTTACCAACTACAAAGCTGGATCTCTGGAAATGCCAGGTTTTAATTTCGAGTCTCAATTTTTTAAGAGCAGGTTTCCTGCCTTGGTTGTTCCTAAAAATCCCAAAATTGTGCCAAATTCTTCGAATTCAAGCAGCTACTTGCTAAGTGAATTGTTGTTAGTATAAAACCCAGGTCAACTACAAGTTGCTAATATGTGAATTATTGACAATGCAAAACTCAGGTCAATACAACGGGACAGACAGACCAAACCCGTCTCACCACAAAAAGATAGCGAAGTTCGAGGAGACGATCACAGTTCTAGCGTCCATCCGTAAACCAGTTAAGATAAGCATGCTCCTGGACAACGGAGAGAAACGCAGTGTTCTGGTGAAGGGAGGGGAGGACTTGCGAACTGATCAGCGTGTCATGCAGGTTGCTTTGTTTCGCTGTCTGTTTTTCTCTATCTGTTTCTCTGTCTGTTTCTCTATCTGTTTGTCTGTTTTTCTCTGTCTATCTGTTTTTCTCTATCTGTTTTTCTGTCTGTCTGTTTTTCTCTATCTGTTCTCTGTCTGTCCCTTTCTCTGTCTGTTCTCTGTCTATCTGTTTCTCTGTCTGTTTCTCTGTCTGCCTGTTTCTCACTCTGTTTGTCTGTCTGTCTGTTTTTCTCTATCTGTTTCTCTGTCTGTCTGTTTATCTCTCTGTTAGTCTTTCTGTCTTCATACTGTCTAAAGTAGGTAGTTTTCCTTGTTCGCTAAAATCATCGCAAAATTTGTATTACTTAATCAACGTCACGTGTACTGTATGATGAATGTTTTCCACTGTTTTTGACACTGTAACTATTATCTTTTCTTTCAGTTGTTGAAGGTAATGGACGAAAAGTTACGAACAACTCTAAGAGACGCATCCTTAAGGACATACGATGTGTTCCCTCTAACGAACAAGTTCGTAATTAGAATCACGGAAAATCACGTTATGAGAATCACCACACTGTTTGTACTTGTAGGGATTCATGAAGCTCTAAACCTAATCATTTAACAATTTTGGCTAAAAAGCGTCTTAAATAATTTTAATTACTTTCTTTTAGATAAACGTTGGTAAATTCTAATTTTAAACTCTCAAACAAGATAAACCTCTGATTTTTCCCTAGTATGGGAATAATAGCGTGGCTACCCAACACAACTACAATAAATAGTGTTCTGTTTGACGAGGCTGACAAACAAGTTGCGGACAAAGTTCGGGCCGAGTACTGTTCTTGGATTGATAGATTTGGGGGTTACACAAAGGTAAGTTACGGATGTATCTGTTTGCCCGGAATCAAGAAAGACTCACAATATATCATCTATATCGCTAAATGTTATATCTTTAATTTCTATTAGTTCACACTCACGCTCTCGTCAGATGTACCAGAGATGTAGTCTAGACGACGTTGTCCTCCAAAGTAAGCGACTGTCCGGTCAGATCTCCTCCGACAAACTGAAATCTGTTCTTGTCAACTTGGCCAGATCCCCTGACTCCTTTGTTCTTCTTCGCAAGTTAGTGGCACTTCTTTTCTGTGTACCTGATGGCCTTATTGGAAATGTTACCGGATTAGAAATTGGACCATTGATAAGTTGATATGTTTGTTAACGACGATGACTCTATAATTCTCGATTTTCTCATAATCAAATAAGTTATTAAACATAACTTTAGCTGACAACTCAATATTAACTGTCAGCTACCCAGGAAGTTTGTGTCGACCTATGTGAGTATGTGTTTGTCACACTGGATACTTGGAGTGGGAGACAGACATCTCAACAATTACCTGCTTGACACGAAAACAGGGGAACTGATCGGCATTGACTTCGGACACGTCTTCGGAACTGCCACCACCGTTAGTTTTATTTTCTTTGTGTTCTTTATGTTCCCTATATGTATTCTTTATATTCCCCATATGTGTTCTTTATATTCCCTATATTTCTTTCTACGGAAGTTATCCCCCTTCCTCTTAAAGGTCAAATAATACTGAACCTCGTGTTTCAAATTATTTGAAACCGTCTGCGTCAGAAATCTCAGGCTGACATTAGCGTGTTATTTCAAATAACAAATTTTCAAATTTTCCTCAAGTTTTTCAAATTAAGCAATTAATGAAAGGAATGCGATATCTGAGTTGAAAATGATCCAGAATTCAATAAGAAATAGCTGGAGTAATTGCCCAAATCCCGTGTTTTTGTCACATACCGTGTTATGAATGACATACCGTGTTATTGCCCACATCCCCCGTAATTGGCCACATTATTTTCAACATATGAAATTTTGTCGATCGTACTTCAGTTGATTAAAGTCAAAACCAGTTATTGGTATGGATGCAAATAGATTTTCTATAATCTTAAAGTGGGGAAGATCCCAAAATTAGGTGTTTGAAACAATACTATCATGTAAAATTAACTTTGTTTGTTTGAAAACCGGTTTGACCGCCGGTACCCATAGGGGCATTTAAAACCAATGTATAAAATCATATGTATCATATCTAATCCCCGCAGGGCACACGTCATGATAAATCTATGTATAATAGGATTGCAAGTCGTACCACAAAAACCTGAACCTTAAGGCTTAATGTGCAAAGCTAGAACTGTATATTGCAAGGGCTGTGCAGCCCTGCTAGCTCAACAATTCATAGCAAGAGCTTACCTAAACTTACAGATAATGACTTGCAAGAACTACCTGAAAAAATTAAGACCTGTACCTTCGAACTTCCTATAAATTATAATAAGTAAACTTCCTATAAATTATAATAAATAAATAAGTGGCAAAAACTTGTTTAAATCGTTACACTCGAAAATAATGATCCCTTATCAGTAACTGAGCAATTAAACTCTGTTCACAGCTGATAACAACACAAAGTTTATCAACATGAAATAATCGCCACACAGTGAACACAGAAACTGGTGCCCTCAAGCAGTCGGTTTCTCAGCAATACAGAC